>JAJMBO010000076.1:0-62436 GCA_030585065.1 Blastobotrys persicus
CCCCCAGAAGTAACTTAAAATAATAAAACCAAATAAAATTTGCCTAACTGAATCTTCTTTCGGGATTAAGCACAAGAGCATACGGCTCTTGACATTCAAAACAAATACATGGCCTGCAGCATGAGTACGTTTTAGTGAATAGCGTCATTTGATAAACATCAGTATTGGATTATTATTACTATTATAGAAATAAAATATACAAATAGGAAGATTTTATTATGAGGCAATGTTTCTTCGCCTGCGCTCAAGGAGGGTAGCTCCTTCTAAATGCAATTCAAATAAGTTACCTTCATTTTTCCGATCAGCCATGTCGACTTGTTCCAGGGATCGTTGGACCCCGTCAATTGCAGGCTCCTCTTCTGCCACATTGTCTAAAATCATACCTTTTCTACGTCCAGCAAAGTTGTTGGTAGGCAGTCCGCGTGCTGAGCGAGAATTTTCTTCTTCCATACGATGGACAGCGTTTGATACATCAAACACTTCCTTAAGCGTAACAGCTGCCGGCGACAAGACAGCACCATTGTGGTCGACCAAGTCAAAGTCGCCGCGAGCATCTGACCGGAATGTTTTAGCACTGGTGTTGGAGACTTGAGCAGGAACCTTCTTGGGAGCATCATATGCAGGAGCAGTTGGCTCCGAGGTCTGAGTGATCCAAGGATGAGCCAAGAACTCGTCAATAGTATATCGTTTTTCAGGGTCCACAGTCAAAAGATGAGACACTAAATCCTTTGCGCTTTTCGAAATGTCATCCCACCATGGAGACAAAAACGTATATTGTCCTTTGGCAACTTTTTCTGTCAAAACTTCAATCGATTCATCGTAGAAAGGTGGGAAGCCACACAACACAGTGTACAGAACACAGCCCAGAGCCCACATATCCACAGACTTTGAATAACGTTCATCCTTGACTATTTCTGGTGCAGTGTAGCCCACGGTGCCACACGGGGTCATGGTTTTAGAATCCCAGATGATTTTGGAAAGACCAAAATCTGCCAATTTGATCTGTCCAATGCCACCAGACCCGACACCTGGGATGAACTCGCCTTCATCCTCTTTGGACTCCAGATCCTCACCCTTTCGAACCGTCTTCACTTTAGATGGAATGAACTTGCATGGGTAAAACAGCAAGTTTTCTGGTTTGATATCACGGTGGACGACACCAGCTTCTTCATGTAGATACCTAATTGCATGGGCCACCTGCAAGATAACGTGTCGGGAAAGATCCTCAGAGAAGTACGTTAGTCTAACAATCTGATGGAACAGTTCACCTCCGGGGATCAGTTCCAGAACAATAAAATAATAGTCCTTGCTCTCGCTGAATTCAATCAAGTTGACAATGTTCTCGTGTCGCAACTGTCGCATAATTGCGACTTCCTTTAAAATGCTTGACCGCTACATTCGCTCAGTTAGTCTTTTGCTCCTTCGTCCCACCGTGGTCGCGGGCGGTGGATGGCAGCGAAAGCGAACAGAGAGGAAATACAGCACACACCAAGCTTTTACACTTTTTCTGTGACTGCGATCCTACAGAAACAACCAACGTAGTCAGAGTTTTGAGCCATTCCTCCGTCCATTTTCTGAATCAATGCCACCCACCGCCTTAGATAAAGGGACATGGTGCAATAAGTTAGGACACACGTACCTGGAGAGAAGTTTGCTCCTTTCGAGCCGCAGGCCCGAGATGATTATTGCCCTACAACCGAGTTACACCATGTCCTAGTTGTGCCTGCACAGTAACTTACCTGCGACGTACTGAGGTCCTGTTTATGAATCACCTTGACAGCAACCTGCTGGTTTGTTTTGAGGTCCAGGGCCCTGTACACGACACTGAACGCCCCGTCACCTATCTTCTCCTGCAGCTTAAACCGGTCCTCCTGGAGACCCTGGTATCGAGGCAGGCGAGTTCGCTGCTCCTTCTCTTCGGCAACAATCTGCTGCACAGCAACGTTGTAAGCATCCTTTCGGCTGCTTTCTCCACTTTCCTTTGGTACAGGCGACGTGCCATCGTAAAACTGCGGTTGCTGCGGAGGCTGCGGAGGCTGTTGGCCGTTGCCTCCACTGTTGCCCCCATAGGCCTGCTTGCCGTGCCGTATAAAGTTCTTTAGATTCTGCAACTCTATGGGTTAGCTCCATCGAACTATGGCGTGCATTGTTATACGAACCTCAAAAACAGGCATCCCCGTGTTATATTCTCTCGTCTATGGTTAGTAAATACCACTCCCCAGCTGCTTAGCGCCCTATGCGTGATGGTGATGGTGGTGGTGCAAAGTCAGCGCCAGGTTTATACGTCCTACTGTGCGCGCAGCGCATTGCGTCTGATCAGAGAGTTACGTCATAACCGGTTATTTTGGTCCGCGTATTGACACTCGTACAGACTCGCAAAAAAACCGCTTTACCAAGAGCGAACCATGCTCTCACATAGTCTTTAGATCGCAGAAGACCTGCTTGGTTTTCATTTTCCCTTGATGGTCTTACCGCTCCCCACGGCTTTCTCCACCCTTTCCGAAGCGATTGTGTTTCATCGGCCCGGCCGGGTGAAAGAATTTTGGATGCTCCGTGGGCTGGTTTGCAGCAACCTTAATCGCTTTACATCTAAGTACATGTAGTAGCGGGATTTGTGTAACCCCAGTCTCTTTCCGCCTGGTTCCTAGCTCTATTTCCTATAGATGTCAGGCGATCAATGATCCGGCCGGAATATTATATCCGTGGATTGTTTATGACCGCACGTGTGCGCCCCCTGCGGGGGTTGTAATATTTCAGAAATGTCCTAGTCCCCCCGCGAAACGAAGATGGATCGATCAAGCGTAAACGGCACTTAGCCATCTAGCAGGGTCAATGACTTGTTTTCGCTGATGCGCATTATGCGCTGTGTCAAGCAATGTGACTGGTGTCCTTGGACAGGGCTATACTATTGTATGACTACACATAGAGAGTGAATGCGGCTGAAGGTGATTGTACTCTTCTGGCTTATAAAAGCACATATATGCGTATATTGTGCGCCCATAGCCAAAGTAATCAAAACAATTTATTCTTCTAGTTCGGTCTCGTCTCCTAGCTTTGGTTTTTTCTGCTGCTGCTCAAGATGATCTTCGGCTGGTTGGCCAACGGTGCTATCGTTTTCCAGGTCCTTTTCCTCATCATCGGAGATGACATGGTCTTCTTCCTCATCTACCGGCTTGTCTGCAGCAGCAGCTTCTTCTGCCTGCTTGCTCTTCTTCTTTTCTGCCATAAACCGTTCGTAATCTACAACATTGTTAGTAGCAGTTCCAGCCCGTCAACAAACAACCTACTTTCAACCTGGTTTCGAACTTCTGGAATAAAACTGCCAAAATTGAGATTTTCCAATGCCTTTGTGATGTCTCCTGGTTGCACGGTTTTTCGTCCCGCGAGCTGTGCAACATTATTAGCCCTGGACATGTTAGCCAAAATATTAACCCTCGTACTCAAGTGCAAACATACTCTGAAGATAAATATGAAATAAAAACTGCTGTACTACGACGCAATGCAAGTAGTCCGTCACTAGGCATCTGACTACCCTCAGGCAACGCGTCGGTAGCTAGTTTATGAATCGTGGCTCGAGGTAGTAATAAGTCCTGTTGCCCGTTAGTTGAAAGTTCACAACCCCCATCTGCCAGCAATAACGTACATCCAACTTGAACTTTTGCTTCTCCTTTACAGGCGTCCCCGCAGAATTCACCGGCTTAAATCCATCCGGATACTTCTTCCACCCTTTTGGCGGCATTTCTCTTTTGATCTGGGATGTTCGCGTTCCAGTCCCAATCTCTCCATCCACACACCGTCAAGTGTGTTAAGGACATTTTTTTAGCACAATTACATAGACATAGTCCACCAACAAAATTTACAGAGATCTCACTGCTTATCATTGGAGAGTACGTCCAAGTACTGCGTCAGAAGGATGTAGCCCTTTGTTTGTCGAACATTCTTCTAAGAGTATATATACGTATATATACATATATATGTATATATCCCAGAAGCCACAGATCCACCTTGTATAGATTAGATGTTCAATCAATATACGGCAATGTAAAAACGAGGGGATTTTGCAAGGAATGCTCTTTGCTCAAAATATTATAGTGTGACACCGCCCCTTTCTTATCGGTAGCTCCTCTCCGCTTTGATCCCAACCAGGCCCTGCAGAACTGATAATGGCAAAGAGTGAGTTGAATGCAGCTGGCGAGCGCGGAGTAAAATACTGACAAGGTTCTTTTAGTAATTTATAGTGTAATAGCAACTGGAGAGGAGGTGGTTGTTGAGTGTGAAGGCGGAGACGTCAGCGCTAATGACCGCCAGCTATGTCGAATGATTTTGGAAAGACTCAGCTTTGAAGAAGACAGAAAACAGTCGTACATGCATCAGAATAAGACAGTTCATTGCATGACCAGAGATGGAATAGCGTATATTGCGGTTTGTGGGGGAGATGTGGAGAGAAGAGTTCCGTTTATGTATCTGTTAAGGCTTGAAAAGATGACTACGGGCCTACTGGACCATGATCGGACTATCAAAGACCTTGATAAAGATGACTTGAGAAAACGAATGAATGGACTAATGCAAGAGATTGAGAGCGGGAAAAATGAAACTGCCGAATTAGGCAAGGAAATAGAACAAGTCCGGAACATCATGGTTGAAAACGTCGAACGTCTATTAGAGCGGGGAGAGAGGATCAATTTGTTAGTTACCAAAACAGATCGCATGAATAACAACTCGCTACAGTTCAGACGACGTACAATTGCTGTTCGCCGAAGCTTTTGGTGGAAGAACGTTAAACTATTAGTATTGTTGATCTTGATCGGTCTAAGCATGGCATACTTTACAACTGGTAAGGCTCTCTTTTGTCAGTGAAAGGTCCATATTTGCTAACGGTTTCTAGGATTTTTCTGTGGCTACCCTCTTTTCGATCGTTGCGTCCTACATCACAACGACACGAATAGCTTTTAGCTCATTTCGTTTTTTGAAAAGTTCGCGCTCAATAATTTGGGTAGGTTACATGGCTTACGGTAATTGGTTTCATTGGGACGGTACTTGTTACGACTGGGACGAACGATATCGTCAAGCAAGGGAAGACAGTAACGAGCCGTTTGACATCTTATCTAGACTTTACAACAGTATCGAAAAATACAGATCTGATAGTAAAATCCCAGAGTCATAATTTCAGTTAGTTCATTTTTTTTTATACAACTGGACTTTTTATGACATGTATGATAAACCATCCTCTAAGTTGCGGACGACTTCTCCACCCTGCTTCTGCTCCCGTGTGGCGTTTTGCGCATATAGTTCGGGCGGCGGAATGTATGCTGGTGACGGCTGAGAGCGGATAGATTCGTCAGGGTTCACCATTGCGGTTGCTCGTTGAATAGGTCCAGGTATCCAGTCTAGGTTCCCGATGGTCGATGCTCTAGGTCGTCTTGACGTTTGTGCGTGCTGCTGTTGTTGTGCAGCAGCAGCTTGAGCCTGGGCTTGGGCGTGTGCATGGGCTTGGGCTTGTGCTTGAGCTTGGGCTTGAGCTTGAGCTTGAGCTTGAGCTTGTGCTTGTGCTTGAGCTTGGGCTTGAGCTTGGGCTTGTGCATGGGCTTGCGCTTGAGCCTGTAAATGAGGATTGTAGTAATTCGGATGTCCTGATGGACCCACTGTTGGCTGTAGCTGCGGCTGTTGCTGTGGAGCGTGATAACGCATTCGCTGTTGCGCAGCCACTGCAGGCGGCGGCTGAGGTTGAGGTTGGGGATGTGGCTGTGGCTGTGGTTGTGTACGAATAATGGACGGATGCTGATGCTGATGCTGATGCTGATGTTGCGGTTGTGGACTTTGATTCGGAACGAACGGACCCACAAACTTGGCTTCGGTAATAAATGGATGCATAGCGGCCTGTTGCGGAGTCCAGCGCTCAAACGGGTTAAGGTTGAGCAGACCAGATACAAAGTCAACGAATGCTACTCGATTGGCCATTTCTCTATCAATGTCAACTTTCTTCATATTTTTGCGGGGCAACGGATAGCTCATTATGATTTCCCGCAAATCCGTAGAGGGGAAATATTGTTTGGAGGGCTTTTCATCCGTGTTGTGTTCCCGAGAATACCGCTCGCGGGATTTCAATCGATATTGCTTGCGGCCAAATTCGTCTGTGTATTTTTCCATAAACTGTCCAGAGTTTTTGCCCATTTCAACCATCCAATTGGGTGGCATACCCAAAGTATCTGTGATTCGCGACAATTGATTATATTCAGAGGTTCCTGGGAAAATAGGCAACCCAAGAAACAACTCGGCAACTATGCATCCTAACGACCACATATCAATGGACGTGGTGTACGGAAGCCCAAGTAGCACTTCAGGGGATCGATAGAATCGTGACTGAATGTAGGTGTAAACGGTTTGCCGTTCATGACAGGCAGATCCAAAATCAATCACCTTTATCACCGGCGAATCCAGCGATTTTAGCAAAATATTCTCTGGCTTCAAATCGCAATGAATAAGTCTTGCCTCCTTGAGAATAACCAGCGAATCGAGTAACTGCTGAGCAAAAACTCGAACCAAATTTGTACTCAACCCTCTAAATTGATTTTGCTTAATAAGCTCATACAAATTGCTGCTGAGCAATTCAAAGCATAGACAAAGGTGCTCCTTGTGCATAAACTTGTCCTTCAGACGTAGCAAATTGTGTTCATCAGCGCGGTCAACGTGGTTGTTCAGGTGGTCCAGAATAGACACTTCCATCATACTTTGATTTAAATACGCTGGTTTGTTCTTAATCACCTTCACTGCCACAATCTCTTTTGTAATCATATTCTGGCATTTCACAACTTGTCCAAAAGTCCCCTGGCCAAGTACGTCCAGGACCAAATACCGCCGCTGTTCGTCTGTACCCAAGACATCGTTAACATAGAGAATGTAGTCCGACTCTACGTTGTCATAGCCGTTATTAAGTTTCCCCTCACTAGGCTTCGTCAATACACGACGAGGATTTTTTGAAGATTGGTAGTTGAAGGCTGGGTTACAAATGCCATATGTGGCAGACAAATGCAAGGTCAGCCCGGCCAGCGGGCTCATAAACCCTCCCTCTGGCATTGCACGCCGGTAACGCGGTTGAGAATGACACACAGGAGTCAGTTCCGACTTTGATCTAATTCTCCTAAATGTAGGTGCATCAATGGCTGCAGTGGGTACAGGCTTAGCAGCTGTTGCGGTTGTTATCGCCGGTGTGGGTAAGAGTCCTGCTGTCATCTCTCGTGCTGAGGTATTAGGCGATCGGGGTGGACGCGGAGATGAATGCGCATAATGTGTCGGTGATCCTGTCCCACTACTGTTTGACCAGGGATTATGAGATATAGCCGCAGACATTGACTTCGGTGTTGATGGACTAGTCATTGGTGAATAAGGCATATAGCTCCCAGAGCCGCTAGAATAACGCTGATGATAGCTGTGTTGATGCTGCTGTGATGGATTATTGTAATAATATGGGGCAGGCTGCTGCTGGTGCGAAGGTGCTGGTGGCGGCTGTATCGCCGCTGGATGCTGGTGATGCTGCTGCTGCTGTTGTTGTTGTTGTTGCTGCTGCTGCTGCTGTAGTACACTGTTGTCAGAGCTCATGTTGCGCAGCGCAGAAGACGACTGCCGCTTATGATGCTGCGCCTGAGGTTGATACCCCTCTTCTGGTATAGTTGAATAGTAACCAATACTACCTGTAGAGTTACGGTTTGTATGGCCTAAATTGAACGACGTGTTTCTTCGGGGCGAGTAATCCATTTAGACGGGCTTGCTGTTGCGTCCGTTGTAATCAAATCTAAAACGAATAAATCCAACTCGGAAAATGCAAAATCGACCAAAATTTTCAGCGTTCGCAGAATGGCCCATGCAATACTTCTGTTAGTAACCTGGATACCGTTCGATATATACTAAGAGCCCTGCCAAACGACGACGTGTAGACCTGAACTCCTTGTGGTTGGGCTCAGGCGTTGCTGGATCTCGTCCACCGTGTCTCCCCCGCGTAGTTTCCAGGCTGGGACATATCGTGCAACCCAACCACCAACGAATGTGTTTGGGAAAGGGTATCTAGGCAGGTATCACCACCAGAAGTAGATAAAATAATACAAAAAAATAATGTTAATTTAACCTTTGTAAAAAGTAAGAAGTGAAAACCATCTCAATCTCTTTATACTTGTTGTGTATGTATTATTAATTATTCCACGCTGAATATTTACTGCAATTCATTGCCTTTCGCCCAGGGCAGTGCACTGCCCGCCAGGCAGGTTATGACCACATTGGAAAAATTATTTCATATTGACCCCACAAGAAGATCACTCTTATTATTTCTATGGGAAAAAGACTTATTTGCTGAACCAATTGTAATTATCCAAATACACTGAAGTATAGTATAGGATCAAAGTGAGGCACGGGGGAGGATAGTGCCCATCTCCTAGGGTATAACTGTATTATGGGGTAGAATCGGTATCCCGAAAGAATCCAACTTACTGAGTTCAGAACCAGAACCAAGAGTTACAATTCGTGAGTTATAACAATGGCTACAGGATGGAACTATGAAGACAACAACTTGCCATATACCTGGAAACAGACTTTACAGGAAGTGACCATATCCATCAAGCTCCCGGAAAATACGCGGGGAAAATTTGTTAACGTCGAGATCTCACGCGATCATTTGACTGCAAATTTGAAGGCAACTCCGAACGAAAAATTTCTTAATGGAAAGTTGTTTAACAATGTTTCAACTGATGAATCTACATGGACTGTGATTGACCAGAATGAGCTTTCAATTACACTTGAAAAAATCAACAAGACCGAATGGTGGCCTCATGTTATCACCAGCGATCCAAAGATCGATGTTACAAAGATCCAACCGGAGAACTCGCAATTGAGTGACTTGGATAATGAAACCAGAGCAATGGTTGAAAAGATGATGTTTGATCAACGGCAAAAGCAGCAGGGTCTCCCCTCCAGTGATGAATTGAACAAACAACAAATGTTTGAGAAATTTAAGAAGCAGCATCCTGAAATGGATTTTTCTCAAGTTGAGAATCAAATTAAATAATTACTAATATACCTTGATAAATAACCACGTATTTAACTCCAATGATGGATGCATGAATTTATTCGTGCCATTTCTGACCTCTTATTCGTGCTGTGTATGGTACATTCACACTTCATAGTTGAGCAGAATGGCTATTTTCTTAAAAGAATCCTCTCTCTCTCCAGACAGATGTAGAAGCCACAAGGCAGTCTCCTGTATTATGCATGCATAGTTTATAAATAAATCAATACCCGAAATCAAATGCACTCATGTCCGGTTCTTCGAACGCTTGAGTGGAGACAGGCTTGAAATCCTTCATTATACCGTGACCAGGATATGGATATTCATTTCCAATTACGCTCTCTTTGCTAAGACCGCTATCGGATTGCACAAGAGTGGGCCGTCGTTTTAGCGGTGGTGCAGCTTCCTGCTGGGCAGGCCGTTGTTCTCGCACAAACTGCCACTTTTGTACCAAGTCCAATCCCAAGACATCACATCCCATTCGCGAGTAAATAGAAGCAGCTTTAGATATAAAGTCAAATTCATTGGCAACGTTTAGTCCCTCGTAATTGCCCTTTCCACCACTGTTCGTAGTCTTCAAGCTCTGGTCACGAAGGTAGCGGTACAGAACAACAAGCACTGGGTCGTCTACCAAAAAGAGTTTGGCTCCCTTTTCTGACCGTTGGTGGTTTTGTCCAAAGGCCAAAGACTGTATCGCTTTGCTCCGTTCACCTAACAACCAGTGTGCCCAGCTCATTGTCCACCGGTCTCCAACTTGTTCCGCTTGTGGCAGAACATGATTTAATAGAATGCTCTTGAGGACAGGTATTTCCGGATCCTTCTCGTACACTCGAGCTACAGCGATCGCCAACGATATATCCCCAACATTCTTTATGAGAACATTGACTGCATCCTTTAGCGAATCACCTAAAAGGAAAAAGGAAGCAGCATATTCATACCTGTGCTTCCCTAAAAGAGCAAATGCATTCTTAAGTGCAGCTGAACGCCATCGTGGTTGCGTGAAATCATTGGACAATAGTTTGATGGTCTTCGTCTGTTCTCGGTGCCATGAGGCGGTTCGCCAAAGGCCGACCAAAATTTGTTTCTTGCGTAATGCCAAGTAATAAAGTGTGCACGCTATTGGATCGCGTTTTCCATCATGGTTAAAATAATTTCGGCCAAGGGTTTCAAACTGTTCTTTCAGCTTTTCATTTCTTAGCCAGTACGCATACCCAACTTCCCGCATGGCTGGCCAAAGCATGGGAGCACTCCCGGAACTTTTTTCAATTAATTGTAACAAGATATCTTGGGATTCCGAATGCAAAGCCCAATTGAAATCCCGGATTGTCATAGAAGCCTGGTGAGGGTGAACCTTAAACAGTTTAAATCCAAGGAGAAATCGGATACCGTTTTCATCTAGTGATCGTTGATGTATATCTGTTTGCGCAAGGGCCTCAATAACGCTGGCTAAGGTGATTTGTTGATGCCGTGTGAGGTATGGCAATGAAATTTTATGGATCCATTCCTGAAGCTGATCACAAAGTGTTTCATTGAAGTCGTCATTATGATCTGCAAAACTGTTACGTCTAAAGAGCACTTGCCGCTTATCAAATCCATTTACTCCGGCTTTGTTTTGACCATTGTCGAAAAATGCATCAGGCAAGTCCACGTTAGATGTCACTTCAGGCGAAAACTTCAACTGTTTTAAAAGGGCCACTAGAATCTTTTTAACAACTTCAATCTTGCCCGCAAAAATGGACTGGATCAAAAGTTGAGGATGATACATGGGCAGTGGGCCATTTAGAACTGAGCACACATCAAAAATAGTCGCTCCCTTAACAAAACCTGTAGACGGCTCCAACCTTGAATCCATCATTACTCTAGCATTTGGATCAATTTTGTTGTCCTGAATGAAGAATTGATTTCCCGCTCCGACCACAAATGCTCCCTCCTTCAACCATATTGAGTCACCAATAGGATGTGTTGTAAATTGTGAAATGTCCACTCTCTTAAAGGGAGCCCAAGCTGGAACATCGTTGGTATAATCGAACCGTAATTGACAATACAACATTACCTGACGGCTTGCGAAACCCACGCCTAGTACTGATTGTCCATCTGGTGCACTAGTCCAATCCAGGTCAGAAATAGTATCATCAAACGTTTCTTCAAATTCAAGCAACTTGTTTCGAGTGTCCCAAATGCATAGCTTTGTCCCCTCTTTGTTGGTCGCTGCGACTTTTCGCGTAGACGAGACTTGTGATCGACTTATCTGACTGAAACCAGTTTCCACTTTCCCGGTTTCTAGCCATTTCACGCTACCACTATTTTCATCATCTCTAATTTGCGCAGTCCACGTACGAATCGTTCCTGTTGTGGAAATAGTGGCAAGCACATCTCTCTGGTAAAGATCGAAAAAGTCTTGATCAATTTTGGCACTCCATCCGACTGGGTCAACTGGTTCCGCAACTTCCATTTGTTCGTCGTTTTCAACTTCTAGCCCAAATATTCCCATATCAACAATAAGATCCTTTTGGCTGTCATTATTTCCCAGAGGTAATCGTATCCTCCATACTCTGATGTTCTTATAACTGTAAACAGCTACGACATGGTAAAATGATTTTGCTCCGATTTCCTCAGGAGAAAGGAAAAAGCACTGTGGGGTTTCAGACATAGTTGTCGGAAGGTTGGCTATCGGTTTAGCCTTGGACATTCTACAATCCCATAACACAAGTTCAAAAGTTCCGTCCAACAAAGCGGCTACAAAATTTCCGCCTTCAATCAACGCAGCTTCAAGAATTTTCCCCTGAATCAAACTACTTCGCTTCAACGTAATAGTATTTGAAAGTGTCTTGGGTTTCCAAACATAGTTTTCATCAAATCTTGATTTGGATAACAGTGATTGGCCATCATTTCCTCGAGAGATGCTCCGAACAGATTTGTTGTGACCCGTAAGAATGGTTTGAAGATACCACGCACTTTTAACTCTTCTTTCAAATAATTTAGCAATATCCACGGTAAACTGATAGAGCACGCCTCTATTCATATCATGAGCAAGCAATACCATATCTGGATCTTTGAGGCCCTTATGAGGATTTGGCGGGTAGGGAATAAAGTTGAAGACCCCCGTGGAGTAAACTGAAAGGCTTTTCTCCATCAACTTGTATATGTTTGTCAGCTGTTTGTGATGCTTCTCATGCACACCGTCGATACTAAATATTGTGACTTTACTAGAAGTCGGGTCCATTGTAATGCATAAATCGGGGCTCCTCTGGATGCTTTTAAGTGCCTCAGAAATAGTTTTCTCTCCATGTTTTTGTGCTGAATGTGCAACCGCTTTCTTTATCAGTTGGTGGTCGATTACAAACGCATTTTCATGTTGAATGGGTATGCTACCCCACAATTGTAAATTTGCCCCATCAAAGGAATCATACGGCATCCACACCCGTAGCTGGTCATCTTTTGCAAAAGTATAGAGGGTGTTTTCACTTCCCTGGTCTGATCTCCATCGAACTTTATGTACCGGCTGTGGGTGAGATAAATAGACAAAATCGAACTTTGTATACTCTGTATCGAATGAAGTTCTTCTCCACACTTTAACTATTCTATCTTTTGATCCAATTGTTGCGATCAAGTTAGAATCTGGGGAAATTTCCAACTGCTGTACCGGTTGAGCAAGTCTTTTAGACCATACCACTTTGTGCGAAGTGATATCCCATAATGTCAATGCTCGACTCCCAGTGACAAGTTCTTCCCTGCTGCTCCATCCTAATGCTGATACATAACTCTCATGCTCTATTGTACAATGTTCCTCCCACTTCAACGGCTGACCATAAATCAGAACTGGATTAAGCACAAGCACTTCCTTCTCAAAGCCCACAGCTATCCGCCCCGAATTCGGATCTATCTTCACTGCTTTTCCATCTCCTGTTAGGTAAACAGTTTGTAACAACGTCGAAGTATCCTCTAAAATAATCACGTTATTCCCTGAGCAATATACCTAAGCTCTGTCAGAATATAACAAGACATTTAATTCGCCAATTTCCAAGCTTACAATGATCCGGAAGTTGTCCCATTGGGCACTATCGACACAATTAAGCCCCTCATTTGGCTCCCCAGGAAGAAATGTTGTCGTCATCGCGGATCCTTGTTTTGTCTCCCTCACAACCGAACATCCCAACTACTTCATAAATAACTACCTTGACACGCTCGCGTTCACAGCAGTATTTCTATCCGATGAGGTCACGTTGAATTATGTAAATAAAATAAGAAAGAAGTCATTGCAATGTTCCAATGTGTCCACTACGTCACGAAGTACCCAAATTATAATAAGAAAAAATAATGCAGATTTGATTACTATTTACTAGATGACGAGCCGGAAGTAAGTCCTAATATGCGAGAGATGAGGATAACCGGCATGCAAAGAGTTTTGACCGCAGTAGCCACAGTCTCGATAATAATCGACACTTGATATAATATCCACATGAGCAGGACAAGCTCGACGACCACCACTATGTTTTGTAACGACGGCGCAGCGTCGATCACTGCGTCAAGAGGGCGTAGCACAAATGAGAGTCGAGCACATTGACGAGCCATTAGTACAAACTGGCTAATTACTGGGTGCATGGCACTCCCATTATTTGCCTGAAGGTCAGGATTTGATGCTTGAGACCTGATTGTTGGTGCAATCGTATGTGTGCGCTCCGATGAGAAGGAGCTTTGATGGCGTAAAGACGGACTTGCTTGACCATGTGCATACAACTTGCTGTGCTCTTTGACTGGCTTTTGGAAGAAGAACTGCATAGTTTTCTTAAAGCGTCGTTGTCCTTTGGTTTCCTCATCTGAATCGTATCCACCGTGTCCTGTCCTCAAAGGAGAACCTGCCGATTGCTGTTTCGGCGAGGAAGGTGGAGTTATATCCATAACTGATCTTGCACTATACTCTTCTTCGAACTCATCTGTAGCCTTGTGATTACCAGATACCGACCTCTGCTGTTGAGGTTGTCGTTGTCGTTGTTGCTTTTCAGCCTCCTGGGGGTCAACTGTAAACAAACCTCCCACGAAGTTTCCTACATAATTACGAGCTGACAGCCAATAGCTGTATAGCTCCGCACCAGGGACATCCTCAGCTTGTTGGGTTGCCTGTGACTGTTGTTCAGGTGGAGTCACTGGCCGCTGTTTTCTCGGCGTAAGAGATCGTTGTTGCGAAGCTCGACTAGCGCGGCCAGAATGAGTTTTCGAGGGAGGCCTGACTGTGGATGCACGCACTGATGGGTAAGAGTGTGTGGACTTTGCAACTACGGAATGTGGTCGTGGTGAGGTGCCAGTTCCGGTGGTTCGAGGCTCAGATTGGGGCTGTGTGTGGGGTCGAGGTGTAGTGACAACGAGATTTGGGTCATTGAGCGGATGTTCCTGTGCCCTGTTCTTTTTAAACTTGCTAAAAAGTGCCTTTGCCGAGTACTTCGACTGGTTCGAGTCGTCAACAAATGACATCATAAACCCTCTGTTTCTATATTCTGGAGCTGGAGCCTGAGTGGCAGAAGGGATTACGACTGGAGTTTCAGATTTCAATGGCCTCTTTTGAGATGCAACAGATGCCACTGACCTATTTTCATCCACTGGTAGTGGCGGTGACAGAGCCTTACTAGCGGTGGTTAATTTCTCCTCACCTTGTTCAGGGGTAGCTGCAGGAGACTGTGTTGTGTTCAAGGACCGGTCAGCCGAATTTGCCGGCACCGGCGTCGACATTTCTCGAATCGGCGATATTGAGGCAATTGCTGCTCCATGTACCTTTTGCGACGGAATGGGCCGTGGAGTGGGAGCATGACTCATATTTGTGGAATGGTCGACCATCAACGGTTTCTTTTCATCCTCCTTTTGGTCGTTCTCCACGTCAATATATTTTGTCCATTGCTGCCGATTCTGCATCTCAATTTCCTCCTCCTGTTGCTGTCGAAGACGCTGGCGGTACACATCATCCATATATGAAAATGATGTGGTGCCCGCAGGAAGGTGAGGCTGCATTCGATGTCGTTGCTCTTGATTATACCCCGCAGGGCGCTTCGTTGCCCGGTGTCGTGCCTGACGAGGGTTCTGATTATAATAATAATTATGTCGGTACTCTTGCGGAACATAATTAAATTCATCCTCAGTATACGGATGCAGTTCTGGTCTGGTCGAATGTGTGTCAAGCGGTGCAGATAAGTGACGAGAACTGAACTGTGGTCTATTTTGCTGTGCGTTGGCCCATTGCTGCTGAAGTTGACGGGCCTGGTTTCTCAGCTGAACCTCTTGGCGCTGAATTCGTCGCTCCTTCTCCACTTCAGCTTGGTCAACGTAATTCGCGCCGCCACTATTACTAAACATTTTCTCGTCGTCCGATTCCTGACCCGGAACTAGCGAATCATGGATAATACGAAACTCTGAATCATATTTCAGCTCCCCATCGTCTCCATAAAAATAGTCAGACGTCTTAGGAAGTTTATCATCAATCTCGTCTTCAGAATCGCTAAAATCCCTATCAACAATGCCAGTTGTTCTAGAAATATTCTGTCCAAGGTTTGTAACCCGTTTGTTGAACGATCTCAACGCTTTGTTGATCTTCTTCTTTGGCTTGGAAGCGACAAAAACCTCGTTCAACAGTAACTTATCAGGTGAATTGGACTCCTGGGCCGCTTCTACCTCAACTTGTTCTGCCATGTTAACCGCGAGCTGATAGACCGAACTCTGCTCGTATGGCTATAAACGCAGATAAAGAAAAAGCAGGAAAATGTTTAGGACAAAAAAACCTAGTGTCGTGGTAGAAAAGTTAATGGCTGAACTACCTGCCTACGTAATCCCAACTCTTTTTCTCCAACTACCCAAAACACGCAGTGGCTGGGTCTGGTTTTTTTAATCCCGGCCTCCCCCTGTTTTCCCTAACAGAAACGCCTGGCGATGCATATTTACGCGCCGCACTATGTGTGGCGCTTGTTCTTGTTTTGTTTCCCTCTTTAGTTGAGGAACATCGTATCCCGTTCGTATATTGTCAATCTTTGGCCTTTGTCATCGGCATTCAAGGCCTTAATTCCTTGTCCTACAAACAGGTAACAGCAACTGTCATTAGCGTATTGTTATTCCTTGCTCTGATCGTCATCTCCGTTCTGTGTGGCTGGTTGTTGTCGATCGCACGTACGGGACGGGCATAAGCTGGGGATCTAGCATCTTTCTCTTTTCAAACAGAAACGTAAGGCGTTTACCCGTTTGGGTGCCCTCCCTTCCTGCGGCAGAGATGGTTTGGGTAGTAGAAGGAAGACATTAGCTGGTTACACCACCTTTATTATTTTTATTATTATTACTACGTCCTGTGTACTGCTAGTTTGTGTCAAAAATTCTGTAGAAGGCTAGTTTTATCGGAGATTCGGCAAGTAAATCGCCCGATCCGTGCGTCTGTGTGTACGCCGTGGACAATTAGAAGCACCTGAGCGCACAAACAACAAGCGAGATCCATAAAAAAAATAAAAAAAAAAAAATACCAAAGATATTATAAATTAATATTATAGGCTACAGTTAGGTTTTTATTTACTCGACAGTAACAGACTTGGCAAGATTTCTTGGGAAATCAACGTCAATGCCCTTCTTGACTGCGAGCCAGTAGCTCATAAGCTGCAATGGGATAACGTTCAAAAGACCCTGAAGACAGTCCACAGTTTCCGGGACAACAAGATGCTTGTAGTCGGTGAACTTGGATTTATCATTGCAAATGACAATTGGGTGGCCAGATCGTGCAGCGACCTGGTTCACGGCAGACATAACCTTAGGGAAGAGGGAGTCATTGGTTGCCATGCAAATGATTGGAAGGTTTTCATCAACCAAAGCCAAGACACCATGCTTAAGTTCACCAGCAAGAACACCTTCCGAGTGCATATAAGAGATTTCCTTGATTTTGAGGGCACCCTCGAGAGCAGTAGCATGTTGATAACCCCTGCCAAGCAACAGAAGGGACTTTTGGTCGGCAAGGTACTCGTCGCACATATCACGGATGGTGTCGTTAAGCTCAAGGACACTCTTGATCTGTCCAGAGATACGGCCAAGGCCCTGAATAATCTCATTGCGTCGATCAGTCTGGGATATACGGTCGTCGGCAAGAGAAAGAGCCATCATAACCAAAGCAATGTATTGCGAAGTGTAGGCCTTAGTGGAGGCAACACCAATTTCTGGACCAGCATTGATGTGAACACCACAATGGGTCTGTCTTGAGATGGAAGAACCAACCGAGTTGACAATACCCACAGTTAGGGCACCACGCTCAAGGCAGTATTGGAGGGCAAGGATAGAGTCGGCAGTCTCACCAGACTGAGAAACAAATACACAGGTATCATCACGGAAAACTGGAGAGCGACGGTCAAGGAAGTCAGAGGCCAGCTCGACAACCACGGGCAATTCAGTCAACTCTTCAAAGATGGAACGAGTAGCAAGACACGAATGATAAGAAGTACCACAAGCAATCATAATGAGTCTTCGACAGCGTCTAATAGAAGTCAGGAAGGACTTTAGGCCTCCCAACTGCACCTTGTTGTTTTCAAAGTCCACACGACCACGCATCGTGTTGATCACAGAGTCTGGTTGCTCAAAGATCTCCTTTTGCATAAAGTGGTCAAAAGAGCCCTTCATGATCTCAGCCAATTCCATCTCAAGGGTCTGGATGGATCGGATAGTGGACGCACCAGCTTCACGACGAACTCTGTGAATGTGGACTTCACCGTCGTAAATGTGGGCAATGTCATCATCTTCGAGGAACAAAACCTTTTTAGTATGCTCGACCACAGCAGCAGGATCGGAAGCCAAGAAAAATTCGGTTGGCATTGGAACTCCATCCTCAGAAAGGAAGGCTCTGGATTGGGACTGACGAAGATCCTTGGCATTACCGTTAGTGGCCGCAGGCTCAGTAACGGTCAGTCGGTCTTCGTTATCAACAGCAGCCGCAGCAGTAGCCATATCCGGGAACTCAACGTCAACAAAGTCAACCTTGAGCTTTCGTTCAGTCTTGACACCAATTAGAAGCGGGGATCCCTTCTTGGATGCCACGATTTCGTTAGGGTAATGTACAGACTTGATCAACAGACCATAGGCACCTTCGAGCTCCTGGACGACCAACTTAGCAAGTTGGGAAAAGTCCAGGTTGGCAGATTTGTTGGAATCATAAATGAATTTGACCAGCTTAGCAATAGTCTCAGTGTCGGTCTCGGACTCAAACTTGAACCCCTTGGATTCGAGCAAATGGCGAATCTCCTTGTAGTTTGTAATGATACCGTTGTGGACAACAGTAAATTCATTGTTGGCATCCGACCTCTGGGGATGGCAGTTGCTTTGCATGGGCTGACCATGGGTGGCCCATCGAGTATGAGCAATACCAGCATGGACTTCAAACTCAGCCTCAGTGTTTGGCTTAGACTCTTCGATCAGCTTCTTGAGAGCGGCAACCTTGCCAACCTGTCTGTAGATGTCAACTTTGTTTTCGCCATCGCCATCGATAGCCATACCAGCTGAATCATACCCACGGTATTCCTGACGCTGAAGACCCTCAATAAGCGTGTTGATGATGTCGCCCCGGGTCTGCGGGACGAGGTAGTTGATGTATCCGAAAATTCCGCTAAGCAGAAGTTAGTACGACAAGTCTTTTACACTTTTACTTTGACGGGGTGACCCCTACTCACCACATGTCTACGATAAGGGAGAGGAAGCGAGAAGTACAAGAAAAGTAAACTGGGAATTACGTGTTTGTATTTATACATCTTTGATTTGGGTCTGAGGCTGAGACACAAACAAAAAACGCGGTCGCGCGCGTTCGCTAAAAATAGGGCCGGAAATCCACCGCCCACTTTCTATTCAGGCGCATTGCCAATCCCAATGATCCATCTGCACCCTGTGCAAGTTGGCGTCAAAACTCCTTCAGCTCCCTTTTGTTTATATGTATATTTACGCTTTTTGTGGTAGTGGTCGTTATATTTAAGTTGGAAAGAAACTCGGACCCGGTAACTCTCCGCCTATAATTTTCGTTGTGTGCCAGCTATGCAAATACTAGAGCCCTCAGGAAGAGTACTTGTGTAGTAGAGATAATTGTAAAGAGTGGCTTAGTAACTGCCATCAAGATGGCCACGAAGGATTCTATCAGAGGCACATTGGATATCAATTGTACTCCAAAGATTATCCCAACGCATTAAAAAGGATATTCTGTCTTGAGACCCTGAGTCTTGGTCACTTGAGTCAGCGAAAACAATGTTTAGTAGCTGTAGGTTGGACAGTATAGCTAAGGGGTTGGTGACCTAGGTTACCCTTGTCAACGACGTCATTACTTGAATAGGCACACTGTTCCATAGAACGCTGCCACCCAATGTTATCACTTCCGCTGGAGTAATCGGCTACCATGTGGTTATCTATGGTTACCTCTGTATGTCGTAAGCATAAACATTGACAGAATTATCTTAATTCATGATGCATTAAAGTCTAGGAATATATATAATCGTATATGCAAGAAAAAATTAGTGAATTTTGGCCATAAATGATTGTCCTCTGTCGTTCCAGAGATGGCCATACCTGTCTTTAGTGGTGTTAGAGTCAAACAGTTCTAATCCATAATAATAAAAGCCAGTAGATGCAGTGGTTTGTGTCTGTTGTGAAGGTAGTTCCCCCTCGAGAGATGCATTAAGATCGTAGCAAGATTTGACTTCTCTGCCCAACCTACCAACTCGAGCTCTGGGAAGTGGGGCAGCTTGCTTCTTCATGTCGTCGACAGCCTGCAAGGTTTCCTTATCGAGTCCGAGAGCATCAACTGATGGTTTAGGAGATGTTTTATTCACCACCTGTAGTTTTGTCCTTGTCTCTTCATATCCAGGGAGCATGAACGAAGACTTGCTGTGTTTATGATGCGAGAATCGGTTGGCTGCCGTGTTTGCAGCAGTGGTTGGGGACGACGGCAATGGAGAAGCATCGTAATTGGACGATGAAACACTCATCGATCTAACCACCACACTGTTGCGGCGACGTGTAAAGGAACACTTGCGAGTGTAGATGTCATTACCATCTGGATGCTTATCAACTGGCATTGTCGGAGTGCGTTGAAGAGAGGCCTGACGCGGAGAATCACCAGTAGCAATACTCGAAAGCCGCATAGTTATCTGATTTGGAGGCATTCTCCACGTCGGGGGAGTCCCTGGAGAGTCACTGAGCATAGATAGGGTTCTGTGGGGAGGGACCTTTGGTGGCAATCCAACGTCAACCGATTTGCTGTTGCCTGTAGAAGCGTAGTCTGATTCAATCATAGTAGACCGTTTTTGCTGTTGACCATGTTCATACAATCTCGATGGCTTTGGCGGTTTTTGTCCAGAATTGTCCAACAAGAAATCAAACTCTTTACCGGGAGTCACAGTAGCTTTAATCGGAGCTGATAGTTCTTCTGGTTGTTGGTCCAACAACTCTCTAGGAATCTCCGGGACTGGAGGCCGCGACGCCTGTGAGGGGAAGGAGATGCGCAGGGCATTTCCCGCATCAGACTTTGAGATGCCGCCATTGCGAGCATCGAACATTATGTCTCCGCCAATCTCATAGTCATCTTCTTCAGATTTCGATGAGAACAGATTGGCCACTGAAAGACGGTTTCGCAACTTGGGCCCAGATGGCGTGTTAGGCGTGTTAGTGACGGACTTTGACCTCTTGTGGGACGAGGACGAGCAATTGCCGGACTGTTTGGACGACGTCTTCTTGCGTCCAAAACTGGGCCTCAACTTGTCCCTGAGGCTGGATTTGGATTTGGATTGAGTAAGAGCATGCGCTTGGCCCAAGTCGGGTTTTTCTGGCCGCGGCATGCCAGGCTCCGGATTTCGATCCAACTGAACTCTTGAACGGCGCTTCGGAATAGAGATTGGTCTTTCGACTGGCGGAAGAGGTGATCCATGCGTTGAGCTCGGGGGAGAGTATGCGTCGTCTGAACAACCACCGGAAGTCGTGCTGCTAGAATCGTGAAGCGACGGTGGGGTAATTGAACTATGCGAAGGGTCGCTATCATGTGAAGAACAAGAAACTAAATCTGGCGGAGTTTCATTGATCCACCCACTGCTGCCGTTATGGAGCGCATTGGCTTGGATTCTCAAATTGGTTCGACTCAACTTCGCCTTCAGATTAATTGTCTCCTGCGATTTCTTGGTGAAAAGCTTGTTCTTATGATACATCCTTCTTGGTCGGTTCTGATTAGAGAAATGTCGCTTATCCGTTAGAGGGCAGTCTCGATGCAATAGATAGTCTTCAGAGAATTGAAAGTCGTCTGGTTGATATGAATGTCGATCGTATGGTTGCTCAGAAAAAATGTCTCTGTGGATGTACTTCTGTACTATTGAGGCACGCTTATGATCTTCTTGTTCACGCAAGTATCGATAGAGTTCATGCATTTGAACTTTGTCTTTGTCCTGACTCATCTGGTAACGATCACCCAACATCCCTCCAGGCGTGCTCTTTTTCTGGCTTGCCTTGTAAAAATCTGCACTGTCATTCAGAACGATACAGTCGTCATCCGAACAGACGCTGGTTCGATTAGTGTAATGCATCTTTCGTTCTATGAACAGGCTTGCTCTTATCTGGTTGTTCCTGAGAATACCACTGCTCGGGGTTTCACTAGAAAGCAACAAATATAGTTCGATGTATGTGTGAACTTTCCAACTTAAAACAGACTTGTCACAGGCTTTTTATAAACCCTGTGATATCCCATTGGCTGGTCTGGTTTCTACAGCCACGTCTGTTCTTCAAGTTCAGCCATAGCATTTTTTTTATATCGTTGGCGGGGTTCATTCCAAATTAGGCAATCGATCGGCGCATCATCGGTAATTCAGCATTTTATTAACCATTGATCAAACTATTGATCAATTTAGTTCCTGCAAATCTTTGAACGCGGAAGGATGGCCAGTATGTTTTTGCTTGCCATTTTTTTTTTAACTTCTAAACGGTCGCGAAAGCTGGTGCTCCTGTTGGTGGATGCCCGAGAGGTGGCGTAATTGTCTCAATTTTTTTGTTTTTTTTTTCTTTTTTCGTTTCCGCACTCAATACAGTTTCGATAGCCACGAGGCCTTCCGAAATAGATTGTGTTCGAGTCAGTAGCTTTTAGATACTTGGTGCAAGCTGCGAAACATTGTTTTAACAGTCGGAGGTCATGCGTTGGGATGTCTCCCGATCTCAACTGCGACCAGCCACTTGATTTTCTGATGCCAGCAACAACCGCTTTTATTACTTATTCCTATTATTATTATATTTGATTGGTTGGTGTCGGTTTGCGATTTTTGTGTTTATATTGTTCAAATGGGATGGTTTCTTATAGAACGACGTAATGTCTCAGCTGTTGTAAGAGCCTGGTGGTATTTTCAGCTTGTCGATCGGCCCCTGATTATCTAGTCGGGCCCTGCACATCCACAACCTCCAAATTAATCATCACGATCCAGCATTCGCCATCCCACTATAATCGATCTCTGTTATGTCCAGTCTGCTCCAATTTTCTCCACCAGATACTGCTTGGCATGTTTTATCAAGTGCGTGTTCTATATGTATATTAGGCGCATGGTCCCAAAAAAAAAATGTTAACTTGTCCAACTAAAGATTCGGTACAAAGTACGTTTCATCCTCTACCGCACTTTTAGTTGATCGGTTTAGTCGGATGGTTGGTAATTCGGTTCTGTGATGTCCCACTTTCTACTCGATTGAGTTAAACGACCAGTTCCCCTGAAAATCACGGTGTGTTATAAATCCGTAGATCATTTTTCTCTTGTCGTTTCTATTTTCTCCTATAGCTACTCCTCTCCTAGGTAGGCAGTTTTCAGACACGGCTCAACCATTCTATTTCTCCGAACTTGAATATGCCAAGTGATCAGAACTTCAGGTGGTCAAGAATTTGTCATCGACACCAGCTATGGCGTCGCTTTATGCAAGTGGTATTTTTTCATCTAAAGTAGAGCACCCGCGTGCATACAGACTCCTCGAAGCATCCACTCAATTGAGGCTCCAACGGAAACACCGCCAAGGCATAGTTCCACGTACTCACTAGTGTGCAGAATAGCCAAATTTTTGAGAAGGTACCTACTATAATAATAACGGTCAATTTATCCAGAGTACGTACATGGTAATAATAATAATAATAATAATCAAGTTACTCCTGAGTTCATACACATAATTAGTACGTACATGGTTACCTACTACCCAACTCATATCATCGGTGCTCCGATGTCCTTGTGCTAATCATCTAGCGACTCAAACAGACCTGAAATCACCGATATCTCAACCTGAAATGACGTATTCTGGGTCAATTCGGTATACGGACTGCGTGCACACTGAAAACCCCCCGTATTTCTGAGATTTTTTTTGTTTTCTGCTATTTTCCAAAATATTATCTTGTGCTGGATAAAATTTTTCGTGAAGTGGTGTTGTGGCGCAATTGGTAGCGCACTGGATTCCAATTCAGTATTGAATAATCCAGCGGTTGCAGGTTCGAGTCCTGTCAATGCCAATTTTTTTGGGTTTATCACATTATGGTCACGTGCCGTTATGTATACTCCATTATATACATATGGTCTACTTTCTCCTGTTATAGATACGATACTATATAGATGAATATCTATACATGGGCATGCAATTGGCCGATCAACTTAAGCGGCGTAAAGACAAACTACTGCGTTTAGTAAGTCAAGCCGTAACCGGTGGGACCGACATTAAGCTGCCGGACGTACATGTGGAGCGAATAATTTCACCGTATGATAGATGCAATTCCAGTGGAATTACTGGTTCATATTTTTCAACGTCTAGATGGCAACGCAATAATTCAATCAAGATTAGTCTCTCGAAGGTTCAGGGATGCTGTGGACTGGAGTGGTGCAATAGAATGTTTGCTGGCCATCGAGTTGGGGAAGAGTGCAGAGCAGGTTAGCAGGAAAATATCGGGGGAACGAATACCTGACTGTAAAATGACCTTGTCATTCAACACAAGCGTATCCAAGGAATTGAATGCAAATGATATCATTAACTATCAATACAATGGGCTACTACCGTGGCTCAGAGAACTGAGGCAGGTTCGAATGTTGGGAGGCGAAGTGGAAGATATCTATGCACGACACTTTCCATTACCTGAGTACGAATTGGAAGGGCTAGAGAAGTCTCTCAATCTTTTTCAGGACGTGATAATTGGACTGGCTAAAAGGGAGATCATGCTTACCTTGCCCACGCTCTCCCGTTCGTGGCTTGGACTTCGAAGGACGGTCGATAGGATCAATAACTGCAAGGGACCCGTGAAGGTCGATATTACAATATCAGCGGGAGGGATGAACCCGAATTTTTCACCCCCCGTTATATCCTTGGGCGAAAAGTTCCAAGTGGTAAAGTTTATTTTCCCAAGTGGACAGTACTCTCCATTCAAATGGTTTACGTTCGATAAAGTGGAGCGTTTGATGCTGATGCGGATAGACTACATGGAAGACTTTCAGCGCCTACACCTACACAACGAGGACACGAAAACCGGCTTACTGTCGTGTGAGTCATTGGATCATCTCGCCTTTGAGAAGGTTAAGATAGATGATGCGTCGTGGATTACTTGGATTCCATCCTCGGTGAGTAAATTAGAGCTAAGTGGATGTGACATTCCCGAGGCTCCATTAGCACCATATCCATGCTATCTCCGAGAAGTTAAACTTCACTCACAACGGGGCGATTACTTTAGTTCGATAGCCCTCCCTCAATTACAAAAACTAGAGCTTCACCACGCTAAATTCGTTGATGGATGTACAAAATTCCTCGAGAAGACACTTAAAACACTCCATCAACTTGATATTACCGTACGCCGATGGGAAGAGCTGGAAATACTCTCAACTGCTGAATTTCGGGATTGTCATCTTTTCAATCTTCGTTTAACGGTTGTCGAAAGCCCGTTAGATATTCCACGAATGTGGGACATTTTGCGTACTCAACATCTCCAATCGCTCATAATAGACTCCAGCAATACTAATGAACAACTCTCAAAGGAGGATATCATCTCAACCATTGATTGTTTTGCCAAGTTGTCTCTTTGTTCGTATTCACACCTTAAAGTATTCGAATTGATCATCAGTGATCTGCCACGGATAATTCTGCCGCAGTATGATTTGGATAAGTATCGGGAGAGATTTTACCATTTGGGTAAGGATGAGTTGTTGTTAGAGCCATTTTTCGTTTGAGCGTATTTATGATAAGCCATGACTTCCGACTGAACAAGACAGAATGCTATTTATAGGCGACTCGTTAACGAGGAACGGCTAGCAGACAATGTTTCAAATTCAAGATATATTAGTCGTCTCGATTTCGCTTTGTGTCTTTTATACCACCACATAGAGAATCCATGCATTCTTCTCAGGGAGAGACCGGCAGAATTTAGCGTGAAAAGTTGTACGAATGGCGGATACAGCACGATATACTACTTTTCTGCGGAGGCAAAACATTATCTTAACTGTATATTATGCAAAATATTATTTCTGTAAATCAACCGGCTCAGAGGTTGAGTAGGACAGCGGCTCATGTTTGTCCATTTTCCCGTTAGTATTTTCTAATGATTCGTCATTCGGTAGAAAAGAATCACTCTCATAAAAGTCATTCCTATCAAAATCTTCATCATTCCAGTCGTTTTCGTTTTCGTCATCATTCCCCTCTTCATTATAAGTATCGTAGAAACGTGCGTGGTATATTGACAGGTCATTAGTGGAGAGGCTTGACTGATGTCGCTTGGTAAATGGTTTATTATCTTCCTCACTTTGAGCTTGTTCATCAACACTATTTCCGGCAAAGACATAGCCTTGATTTGGTGGACTCCTTGGCGTTGACAGTGGGGAACCAGGCCAAGAAGAAAGTGCTGGGCCCCATGATTGTATAAGACGATGACCTGATTGATTGATTGCAGCAACCGCATATGAATCTACCTGAGTTCCTCGTGTAATAATAACAAATGCAAGAATAACCAGCAAGACAACTGCCTGTGCCAGACCAATTTTCTTCTGGTATACCAATTCGTCTGCCAATAACGATAAACGCGAGCTTAATGCTAACACGTCACGGTCACTGCGACGCCTTTGGCACTCTAAATCATAGACAGTTTCCATTAACAGATTGGAGTATTGAGTTTGAAAATTTTCAAGCTGGTCCACCACACTTTTATTGAACTCGTTGAAGAAGAGCTCGATTCTCGTGTTTTGTTTCTTTTCAATCTTCATGAGCAGATCGCGGAGGTTTTGGCTCTGTTCTTCAATATATTTCAAGGACAATGTAGCATTTGATTCCAATAAAGATAACCGCTTCATGATGGTTTGATAAATAGAGTCCTGGGTTTTGGGCTCTGAGGGAGGCTGCTGTGCGGTCGATATAGGCTGTGCACCAGCGGCGGTTTTGTTAGAATCCGAAGCCCCAGTCGTACCATTATTATGAACCGCAAAGTTAAAGTCGCGGTCTCTTAGATACTCATCCCAACTACATGATTCGTTCAAAACCAGAGGAGAAATATTGCTGACCGACACATTTGACTTCGGAAGGGACATATTTTTTGTGTCTGTTTCATTTGTTGGTTTCTGCTGATACAGTGATGATGAAGCAGTTTCTTCTACTGAGGCAGGTTCTAATGGGAGGTTTGTATTTGTAATATCACTTGGCTCAGGTGTCGGCTCTTGTGACGACTGAGTAATTGCGGGATCGTCTTGAGCAACGTGAGATTCCAGCAATTTTGCTTTTTCCTGCTGCTGCCTTTGCTGTCGACGTTCCTTTTCCTCCTGATTCTTGTACTCATCCATCATTGTAGTGCCATGGACTCGAATCAGCGAAATTGGGCAATAAAATTCGTTTCCCCAATGACTCAAGAACTCCATTTGAAGATATCTGGCCCAGATAAGCGGATTCTTGATATAAAAGTATTGTAGATTTCGCACACTTGCGGCTTCGAATTCCCCTAAAATATGCCATCCATCATTTGCAACCGGAAAGCGGTCGGATACGGATATGCGAATGTGGCGAAACATTGAAGAAAAGAACTCGAAATTGGCAATAGCCACTGTATCCACCAGAATGTCCTGGCATAGCTCTATAATGACGAACTTGTTTTGCGATGAGCATTTGTTCAATAAATAAGTATCCTTGTTTTCGATTAGAATATTCGGCGCGCCTTTTGTATCAGCATTTGTCTTCATAATAGTTGCAGCACAGTCGAAAGATGCATAATTAAATCGATCCTTATATACCTTGCCCTCAGCGTTTGGATGGTCGTTATTCAAATGGCCACCTGTTAACCAGCCACTCATATCGTCCTCCAACTTATCCTCTTCCTTATAGTATGACTCTTTATCATCATTTTCCATTCGCCTCTGTTGGCGCTCGCCCAAATCGTCTTCGCTAGATTGACCGGCTTTTTCCAGATTTTGCTTCCTCCACTCCTCGAAAGACGGGAAACTAGTTTCATCCACATCCAATGAAGCAGTATTAAGAAGCTCCTCCACATTCTCAACACTAGTGGAAATTGAACCGGCAGTTGTCATGTCAGCCTGTCCAACCACTATGGCAGACCCATCCCCCTCTGTACTGCACGTAGGCTCAGTTAATAACTCAGGAGCAGCAGAGTACGGTGGTATCGCGGACGTCTGCTGGCGGTCAGCGGATTCTCCAGTTGCGCACACGATTAAACATCTAGACAATAGTGCAAGTAGAGCTATCCTTCTCCAATCCACTATCATAATTTCAACACGTATACGTTCAGTTTAAAAGGACGCACTAAAGAATGAAAGGTTAGTAGTCTATTCTAGGCGCCTTTTGCAAAAATAAACCCATAAACTTACATCATCTCTTCACCCGCACAAAGCCAAAATGTCCTGAGTTGTATCACTCAATGTTTTGTACCACAACACGTCAAATCCAACTCAATCTGTCAATGATAGTACAACCTCGTGCGTTTCAATGATAAATTTGGGAACTGGTCACGCGACGCGCATCTATATGGATCCACGAATCGTGACAGGAGTGACTCGATCGTATATATATAGGACCTTTCTCTTCGTCTCTTGCTCGATGCGTTACAGTCTTTTGTTTTTATTGTTTTAGAGAAGCCTTGACTCAAACTTTATCCACACGGATAAGCATAATTGAACAAAATTTCCCCATGTGTCATGTCTGAGCCACAGAATAGCCAGGCTTGAACTCCGAGCCACAGTCGTCCTTGACGTGTTTAGAGTAGGCGATGTTCTATAAATGTCTTCTGTCGTCAAACTTAGGATGCGTGCCTGCGAGACGTGCGAGAGGGGGGGGGCAGGCTCTTTGAACGGTTTTTATTTAGTGCCAGAAGGAGGGAGGCTGGGATACTCCTTAGATTTAAGTTCTCTATGACAAATTGAAGAAACAGTTGATGAGCAGTTACTGTTCTTTAACAATGCCATACTACGCTTTCAATGCGACAACTCTATTGTTTCATATCTTTGAGTTGACAATCTTATCAGATCTTATCGGCCGGCCTTTGCCGGTGGGAACTGCGTCGATGAGAACAAAAAAAAAAAAAAAAAAAAAAAAATAGAAATCTCATAACATGACAGCGGATGGGTTGACAGCAGAAGAAAGGGATAAAATTACTAGTGTTAGCCGAGAAGAAAGAGGAGAAAAGCCTTTTTCCTTTGGACAGCGATATCTGTTGGACGAGGACGATGTGTGGAACCATAATGCATGGGATCATGTTGAATGGGGTGAAGAGCAGCGGATAGAGGCCGAAGAAAAGATTTCCAAGCAAAAAGAGAAGCCTGTAAGCGATTTTGATAAACGGTTTTATATAGAAGAGCCGGCAAAGTACTGGGACAAGTTCTATCGCAATAATAAGGACAATTTTTTCAAGGATCGTAAATGGCTGAAGATTGAATTTCCGGAACTATACGAGGCAACAAAACCTGGAGCTGGACCAGTGAATATCTTAGAAGTTGGATGTGGAGCCGGTAACACGCTTTTCCCCGTGCTGAAGTCTAATGAAAACCCTGAGCTCAAGATTACCGGGGTTGATTTCTCTCCGCGGGCTGTTGAAATCGTCAAGACTTCTGAGAGCTTTAATCCAAAAAATGCTCACGCAGCAGTATGGGACCTTGCAGAATCAAACGGCAATCTACCCGACGGCGTTGAAGAGCATTCAATGGATATTGTGGTCATGATATTTGTATTCAGTGCGCTGTCGCCGGATCAATGGCAACAGGCAGTTAAAAACCTCCAAAAATTGCTTAAGCCAGGTGGGCACATCCTATTTAGGGATTATGGTCGCTATGATTTGACGCAGCTACGGTTCAAAGCTGGCCGGTTGTTGGATGACAACTTCTACATTAGAGGAGACGGCACTAGAGTATACTTTTTTACAGAGGAGGAACTAGAGCAAATTTTCGGCTCGGTATTTAATACCGTAAAGATCGGTACTGATAGACGACTAATGGTAAACAGGCAGCGCAAACTCAAAATGTACCGCATCTGGCTACAAGCCCATTTCACTAACCCTATAGACAGCTAGCGTAATATATACACTTTATAGGTGATTTTTATTCAAAAACAAGAACCTTAGCATTATGGGATAAATTCAAGCCGACTTGCAGAAGTATGGTTATCCAATCAAGCCTAGTGTTCGTTCATATTCCCTGCGGTCTTCGTAGACGTCCCAATAGCGGGAAAACGTCCCAGTGGGATCGTTAGCCTCTGCTTCCTCCCTGGACCCGAAATCCCAGGGTTTCGGACTCATGATATAATGGATATTTTTGACCTCATCGTCTTTCCACAGGTCAGCATGTATACTCCGTAGTGTTTTCAACGCATTGTATTTATACGAAAGGCCCACCCATCGATTTCGTCCAACATCTGCCATGAGGTCTTGGTCGGGAAAACGATACTGCGTAGTCGCCTCATGGTCTTCGAGCTTGTCAAATATCGCCCGGCAGATATTTGGATCCGGGTGTACAACTACCAGACCCCCGTTGATCGTAGCAAGACCCGTTTGACACGACGGCCCGTATATATGTTGACTTTCGTCCGATGGGGCATCGATTTGGTGATAATGGTGACGGCTAAACGCACAGTTTTCTGGAACCCAATTTCTTGGGTACGAGGGCTTTTTATAAGGATTGCAAACACATGCATGCGATGCAGCATAGAGCCTGTCAGTGGTATTCAAGGGAATATCGAAAAGTTCATCAATATTCTTCACCACCACCATGTCCGCGTCGACAAACACTAGCCGCTCAAATTGTGTCATACAAAACATATGCAATTTGGTCCAGCATTCATTGAACCTGCTATCCTCCTCGAAATGTGTACCGGCTGAAAGATGCTCAACCTGAAAATGATAAATCCCCCGCTTCTCTAACTCTGCTCGTGCCTTGGGTTCCAACGTCTCAGTGTACATCACTGCCAGAGGATACTTGCTATTGGCCCTTTTCAGCGCATACCACAAGGTAAGACAACCCTCCAAATACTGTGTATTCGTCAGAAGAGTGAGATAAGCCCTCTTTCCTATATCCCCTCGAACCTCAAGCCCAGTCATTGTGCCCTGCCGCCCCTCGTTCATCCCCACTACAACATTACAAAGCACGATGGTGACGATAATCGGCGGTCGGCCATTTTCGGAAACTGTTACCGAAATCCAGCGCAAGATTAAAAATGCCTAATCAATATATGTATGTTTCCGCCATCTGGCAGAAAATTACAAGGAGCGATTATTTTATTAATAGAAGACTAGATTAGATCATTGTTGTGGCGATTTCGTTTGCGATAAGTAGATGATTGTTGTAGCTGATTGTGGCTGTTGAACGATGGTCGACTGGCTTGTATAGGCCACTTTCAATTCGCGTGTGAAGCGTTTTCAGGAATTGCCAATGACTCGCTGGACGTTCGCTGTAGTAGTCGATCCACTCAGTGAACAGACTGAACCATTCTAGATCGCCCAACATGGATACAATAATAGCCTCTAGGTAGTAGTCAAGATCGCGGTATAGAGCCCTCGCCTGTTGATGCATCCCGAGAGAGATGAGCAATGCAGTGATAAAGTGTAACTGTTCGATGACAAACTCGCGATCAAATGCTGAAGTGAGTGATGAAAGGATATCTGAGGCGGTATCGCTATTGGTGAGGTTTACAAGCGTGAGCAGGATCATTGACATATTTTTGTAGTAGGATGAATCAGCGTCCAACTCATTAGCATAGAGGCTGACTTCGTGGGGCTTCAAGTTCCTAAGGAAAAGGCTCAGGATCAAATTCCTTTTACATGGCTTGCCGTTTATGTTAGCCGAAAGAATATCCCTAACAGAAGTTGAGCCAAAGATTTCCTTAAGGAAAAACTGGTCATAGGTGTATTCTGAAGGTTCATAAGCCGAGATAAGATTCGGATTCCAGGGGGATTTCAAAAGAATATCCGAAAACAGAGAATTTGAAGTTTGCTCACTGGCTAGTGAGCACGTTGAGGATGAGAATGGAGAGTCGGTAAATGGAGAATCCGTAAATTCGGATGGGGAGCCTGGTGGTGGTGTGTAGTAAGATAATGGACTGGCCAATTGGTTATCGGGCTTTGGAAGAGGCGCTAATATGCCTAGGCTAGATTCGATGCTAGAAAGGCTCTTGGCTGATGCAATGGAGGAGTCATCTCCCTCATCAGAATTGTAACTGATACTCCCCCGCATGCTGGAATGATCTGAAGCGAAGTGTGAAGATGTTGGCTCCTTACGTCCCGGACTACGTTTAATCATGATCTTGTTGACCTCGCCAATATCAATAGCTCTCACATGGATCACAGGTGATCGTTCAATGGATATGACCTCATCTGGCTCAAAGGGGGGTGCTGCGAAGGGTAAAATTGTGGATGCAAGCAATTTGCCCTTATTGAGATTATAAAAGGTCAGGTTTCCCATCGTATCGCACGCCCAACATTTGTTGGTCGCACTGTCTAGAGCCATGGACAATACCCGGTGTGACGTTTCAGTAGAATCAATGATTCCAGGTTTATTTCTGATGTCTGCCACAACAATCCCTTCATCTGATGTTCGGACAATTCGTCCCTTGGGGCCCCAGCCTAAAAAGAAGTTTGCTTTTAAGGGAGAATGGAACTCGGGTAGGCCGACATGTCGAATCAAGCTGCACTTGTTTCCCAGGTTAACCGACCACACGCTGATCATATTTCCCATCCCCTTTAATACAGCTAGACTCTGTCGAGAGCAATCCTTCGAAGTTGGATGCCAGGAAAGACTTCTTATTCGATACTTGGTGGGCGACCGCAGGTTGTGAATAGGCTTAAATCCCCTTGAAGCATCTTGGAATAGAACCAATTCACCAGTTGCATACCCAACGGCATAGACTCCTTTACCGCATGGAGCAGATGCAATAGCCGTGACTTCAGAGCGGATACTCATATTGGATGTAAATGGAACTTTGGCCACCTTTTCTGGCACCGCAACATTAATTTTGAGAATCCCACCCTCGGCCGTCCCTATTAGTAGGACTTTCGGATCTTCCACGTTCCATTCGACTGCTGAAATGTTTGTGCTTCCCGCCGGAAGCTGCCAGGTCCCCATGCTGACTATCGGGGAACCATTGCTGTTATTATGATACTTGTTGTGTAGGTCAAGCTTCCAAACTGATATCGTCGTCTTGTCTGTTCTGCTCACCAGATACTTTCCCTTTGCCGAGAGCGACCGTCCATCGAAGCACCGAAACCGTATCGAAGGGAACAGCTCTTCCAAAGAAGAATCCCCATAGAAATAAAGGCGAGAGGTTCTAATGTGATAAACTAACAGTAAAGGCTTCAGATGGAAAACTCTAACGTTATCGAAGTCGTTGCCCATTGCTCCTGATGTGGTTGTCGGGGTAAAGTGACTAGATAGGGTATTTATCATAGCGCATTGATCACAGAACCAATTAAGATGGCAGGAATGCCTTTGCACAATATAGGGACTGTGTTTCTCACAATGGAGTGTCAGACATAGCCAGCGATTATAGTCCTTATTTTTTAAGAAGTGATCGGCATAGATTTCCGATAATCTGAGACCGTATACTACATCAGGAATGAAGGATGACGATCATTCCCGCACTTGGCCTACTCGCCATTTTCTTTTCTTCATTCGGGTTAACCAACGACTAGCCAACTAAGACTGTCTCTGGATCGCCTTTTCTAATCTGGTAGAGTGGCGTTCATTGACTGTTGCAGCACCCATTTCTTATATTCTTTTCATCTCTATGCGCCTGTTTGGGGATCCAAGGAGATGCGTTACAAAGCTATATGCACACAAGACATAACTATTATTACCATCGCGGCACCATTTCGTCATTGTACCTTGCAGAGAAAGGTTATAAAAAACGACGTGGTCTCTCCTACTTGCTACCACTTACGGTCGTCTCAGTTTTAACGGGAACCACCACTGCCCAGCCACGTTAATTTCTTCTTAACCTGGCATATGAGAATCTGAATGAATTGACCATTTTTCTGTCCTTCTCCTGCAACTCCACACGTGCATGCATTGTTTTTTTTTTTTTTCCTCGAATCTTCTGTGAACTACAGGAATACTTATAATCATCCTGACAATGTGCGGCGCAGAAACACACTTCATGCGGTTTCTCCCCCTAGCTTCATCCATAACGTTATAACTTGGTTCTCTTCCCCGCAAACCCCTTTGTAGAACAGGAGTGTCCGGACAAAACTGGCAATTGGTTTATATGGCCAAGAGAACGACCCCATGTGGACTGAGACACAAGGAGAGATGTATAAGCCAAAGCCAGCCTAGGGTTCATGTAGTATTATCGCAACGATAATAAAGTGGCGAGCCAGTTGCTATATTGGTGTTATCTCTCGTGATTCTCAGGATGCCAACCGGGATAACTTTCAGAATAAGATTATCGTGCCCACACCTTTCGAGCAGCTTTGGTGATATTGCGCCCTTGTTGAATTGAGTACACGCCACTTCACGCCATCCCCGGAATCAATTACATTGCCATTCCCGGAAAGACCTTGGCAAAACGGTGGATGTCTTCCCTCTTCTCCCTCAGTGTCCATAATGAATTATTGCTACCTGTCATCTGGGACAGAATCTAAAGCACATAATTAACTTTCTACGAACAGCCCTTCAATATAAATAGTATTATGGTCTAGTAGCACGAGACGGCGATATCTTTCTGCCGATACAAATGATCTAGCTACAGACACAGTCGACGTAATACACTAGATCCGGAACATGAACTCCAAGAGCACGGCGAGGCTAATAAATCTATGTACTCTCGCCTACGGCCACTTCGAAACTGTGATCTTCTGGTGGACAATGTGAGCCGCACGAGTCAGAAATTCCTTGACGCTGATTGGCTGAGGAAGGGAAAACTCCCAGCGAAGTCGACGTCCTTTTTTCAACTTACGTACATTACTACGAAACAAACGATGGTTGAGAAGGTAAGAAGGATGTGATGACGACAGGAAAGATGGGCGCTAATTGTCGGTTGTAGTATTACCAGGCCGGGCCAAAGTACAAGCCAAATTTCACCGTAGGTGGTGTCAGCTTGAGAACTGTCACCAGATGGTAAGTCTCGAGAACTATGGACAAATAGTCTTCAGCTATTGACGGTTTAGGTCTCCTACTCTCGCTCTCTGGGGAGGTGCTGCTGGCACTATTGTTTTCTTTTTCGCTGATTCCATTCCAGTCTTCAAGCACATGTTTTATCAGAAGCTCCCAGTCATCGGCTCAAGATACGACGATTCGGTCGCCCCAGAGGACACTCCTTTCTAAGCTGCTTGTATAGATTAATAACATTTATTCTGACCCACGTTACTAGTCGATTGCTGTTGTGATGTATCTGTTAGTTTCCAATGGCGTTGGCTAAACATTCCCCGGTTTATATAGTCTATGATCTGTATAGGTAAGCTAATACAATTCTTCCGGTCATTAGAAATTGAAAACATTTGTCCGTGTTATCATCCAGCCGTAAAGGAGCAAAAGGAAGTCGAGAGATCTAAGTGATATTTCGAGATTCAATTGCTCCAAAAATTTAGCAAAAAAAGAAAACGGATCGAGAATATTACAATTACAGTACTAGGCGCCCTTTTATCCTTCGTATTTTACGTGGAAGTTCTATTACAGTTCTCAACCTCTAGGGCTTCCTAGACAGTCCGAGGGGCCATAAAATGTTACCCTGCGGCGGAGCGCGACACGCGTGGGCCAACTATATAAAGGGCAGAAAATTTCTAGTTTTTTCAAACACAGATGGCTCTGTAAGTATACCAAGAAGAATGACGCTTGAGTGCGAAATGATTAGATCAGTTTTCATGCACCACTCATAACCAATCGTGTGTTGTTGATGATAAACAAAACCTTCAGTCTTCAACATGATCCCACATTCGAGCGCCTGATTTCAGTTGATATTTGTCGAACTAACATGTTCAGGAAGTCTCATAGCCTTGTTATACGATAGTATAGTTGTTTTAATACCAGTTCTGTATAAATTAACCCTAATATCCATAATGAGCAAAATGTGTCAACCCGAGCGCACCTAGCGATTACTTTTTACATCAACAGTAGCCTTCACTGAATACAAATAGTACAAGTCTCGATATGAGGAGGAACTCAATCCAGACAACTCGACATCTGCAGGATACCACAAATTCGTGTTAAGATATCAAAAAAAAAAAAAAAAAAAAAAAATACCGAATCATCAGTCGGCGCTAAACGCGTGTGTTGTTAAGACATGACATTATACTACACTTTTTATAAGCATATTGGGCTGGTTATTTATTCGGCAACAGTGATCTCAACGTCAATACCGCTCTCAATGTTGAAGGAGGTGATCTTCTTGACAATCTCTGGAGGAGAGAAAAGGTCGATAGTACGCTTATGGATTCTCATTTCGTAAGTGTCCCAGGTCTTAGAACCCTCACCGTTAGGAGTCTTTCTGGTTGTGATCTTAAGAACCTTGGTTGGCAGTCTAACAGGGCCCTTGGTCTGAAGAGCGGTGGCCTTAGCACGGTTGACAATGTCGTTAGAGACTATCTCCAGTTAGCATCCAAATCCTTCATTCTTGCTTTTTCATAATATTTACCCTTCTCAAGCTGCTTGACCTTGGTAGAGGTCATGGTGATTCTAATCTTGAGGAACTTTTCCTCAGTTTCTGGGGCCTTCTCCTTGTTGAAGCTCATCTCTGCCGTGTTTCCTAGTGGAGTGTCGAAACTGTGCTAATCGATTTTTTGGGTCGTCTTCCTCCAACTGTCCGTTGAGTTGGGAATTGTCAGTCCCCCATATACACCCCGTACTTCCCAGAACACCACTCGATTTTGTGACTGTTTTTCACCTCGCGCAGGATCGCGCGCGAGCGCCCTCCCTCTCTGTCTTCCTCTTAGCCAAATTCCTTCTATAAATCCCGTTATATTTATTGAATTAATTACTGCCAATTTCTAGCTTTAATGCTAGGGCTGGATGTCTATGTATCAAAAGAAATCCACCTCCCGCTACTATTCTCAAATACCTACATCACCTCTTGTTCAACTAAACAACTTGTAGTAGACAGGAAGAACGCTTTCAAATGCCCGTAAATCACATGACTTGGGTTTCACAATAAAAATGTAAAAACCTGGGGTAAGGCATCAACCTCGTACGTCGGGGAACCGGTGAGGCCATTTATGCACGCGTTAACCACGCGTCAACGCGTAGATGGGAAATCATGATCAACTAATTAAGCAAACTGGTCGCGCGTCGTAACACCATGGATAGTCCTTCCAAGCCGCCAAAAGTAATCAAACCTTTGGTATATTGTACTCCACCAAAGTCTTCAGATAATAGAGCCACTCACACGAAGTCCGCGCCAGCGACAATATCCAAGCAAAGGAAGGATGATGATCAAGATCAAGACTACGAGACACCAACCAAGCACCATTCTTCAAAACGTCACAATCCTCCAGGGACTCCGGGTTTTGACGACTTGAGACTCCAGTTCTGTGCTGGACCAGTAGTGGATTATCCGACTTCTCCTACTCTCAATGTCAAACGTCCGCGGCTATCTCAGCTGCCGGACGACAGCAGCTACGAAGACGAATCGGAAGATGAACGTAGAGGGACGATTCATTTGAAAAGTGAAGAATACTTCCAATTAATGAAATGCATTGACGAATTAAGAAATGCTAATGAAAAGTTAGAGGCCAGGATCGACGTTCTAGAGTCTCTTCTCAATAATAATGATGTTTAGTTTACGATTTTTTTGCATGTATTATATAGAGCTGATTTCAACACGTTAACGATAAAATCATGGTTCCTCTCGCATTCCATGTATAATTTACCTCAACGCTTTTTAGTCAAAAGCTCGACCGGAAATCAGTCTGATACGTACTAGTCTTAAGTAGTCGCAAGTTGGCCCAATGGCAATCATTCTAGAATGGCTCTAATTTTATTACGAATGGAAAAAGATTAGAATAAATAATTATAACATTTTACAAGCCAATGTTTCGTTTGTTTCTTTACTCTTCTTCAGAACTAGAGTCATCACTAGACTCATTGTTCTCATCTGAAGAGGATTCATTGTCCGATCGACCATTAATATTTTGGGAAGCTGGATTAGAGGACGAAGTAGCCATGTTAGTCTTGCCAGCTTGGTCAAATTGCTGGATCTTTTCCTGAATTTGCATAATCTGTCTCGATTGTTCTGCTTCTGTCAGGGGCTTGCTTTTCTTTTTGGTCTTGACATTACCTGTGGGAGTTGCACTCTTGGTAGCTCGCTTCTGGTCATCTTTTCGCACAACGTAGTTATAGAGCTTGAGTAGAGTCTCGGGGTCTAACTGATCCATGTCCAACTCGATTTCATCCTGCTCACTGTTCTTCAAGTGCGGCATAGACTCTTGGATGATGTTGACAACATGGCGCAACTTCTTCTCCGGCAGATTACCGATTTTCTCTGACAGTTCCTTCTTCATTTCAAAGGTCATGACAGGTGGTGCGCTGGTGCTTTCGCGCCGGCTTCCTGACCGTCTTCGGTCAGCCGTCGTCTTGCTTCCTTTACCCTTACGACGTCGGCCATTCTTTCGCGCTTCACGCACGGCTTCCCGCTTCAATTTGCTCAATTCTTCCTTCATCCTTTCTAATTGTTCTTCGAGGAATTTAATCGCTGGGTTGGAAAGGTCCTCAGTGAACTCAAAGTCTGAACCTTCATCAGAGCTATCTGGAGGGGGAGGCGTTGGTGCCGGGGCTGGCTTATCAAGCCACTTGGTGTCGAAGACCTGCTCCAAACGGTGGCCCATCACATTAACTGGTGATCCCTCCGGATTGAACTTGTAACAGTTTCGGAACATCAACTTTATATCCGCTGCAAATTCATCTGCAGTTTCATATTGGTTGTTGTTGTACTTATACTGAACTGTGCTCAAATCCATTGGTTCTTTGATAACCTTGAAATAATTCGGGCAGTTCAATGCAACTGGATCTACCGGTTGCAAAAAGGGGAATGAATAGGCTTCATGCTTTTTGCTCATCAGCTCCTTCAAAACCTGTCCACAAAACTTGAGTTCGGCAGCGAATTTCTTCTTTCGTGGCTTCATGTCCCCGTACATCAGATCCTTCGGCTTTGGCGGGTGGATTTCCCTCTTTGGTCGTCCATCTGCCGCCGAATCCCGGCGAATGGTAGGAATACCAGATGGTTGCAGCGCAAATGGCTTTGATTCCTGCTTGACTTCAGCGCTTTGTGCCGCATTCGCCGCGTTAGCCGCTGCCGCCGCAACCCGTTGCGACTTTGGTGTGGTAGCCGCGGGCGGCAAGGATCTTCGTTTCTTACCTTGTTGGTCCGGTGGCAAGTTGTAAGGAGGAGCATTAGTCATGTAACGATCAAACGAGCTCTTGATATTCCGAGCCATAGCAGTGATTGGGTTATCTGAGCCATTGAAGGATTCGCAGTTAGATACAATAAGCTCCATATCCGCTGTGAAGTCAGACATTTTAGAATACTCTCCTTTCTGAGCCTTCTTTTCCATGGCACCAAGATCCATTGGATTCTTAATCACGTCATAGTAAGTTGGAACATTGAGTTTGACGGTGTCAACTGGCTTCAAGAATGGCATCGCATCTTTTAGCCTCTTGACCGAACGAATAGTATTTACAACAAATTTCTGCTGATGCTTTGGCAAGCCAGGTTCGGCACCTTCGGGTGGATCCAGAGAATTAGCGTCAGCCTCGCCTGAACCGCTCTTGGCGTCCGTCTCCTCGCTCTTGATCTGATTTTCAGAACCCTTCGGATATTCTTCACCCTCTTTAGCAGTTTCCTCATTGGATTTTGTACTTTCTTCGTCCTTTTTCGAGCTCTCCGCCTCATCATCGTTGTTAGTCTCGCCATCCTCAGCTTCCTCAGATTTCAGCTTTTTGGACGGCTGCTCATTATGTGGCTCAGCCAGCTCGTGCTTTTCTGATGGTGTAGTGTTTGGCGCATCCTGCATTGAGACATCGCCCTCATTACTCGCCTTGGAATCATCTTCTTGCTCATTATTATTATCATCCTTCTTCCCGTCTTCTATCCCATTTTCCTTACCACCATTTTCATTATTACCATTATTACTACTCTCTTCGCTATCATTACTGTCTCCATTGACAGAGCCCTTGGTCGATTCCGCCGCCTCATTACCAGCTATCTTTGGTGAAGGCACCGGTGGAGACAGTGGTACCGATACACCATCCTTATGCGCCGCTACATCCCCACCTCCGCCTTCGACCTTACCTCCTTCTTCCATCTCCTTGACCGACATAGTATCCGTCTCGCTCAAATCCTCGTCGTGCGGCTCAGGAGTGACAAAAAGAAATATGGGTATATGCGTGATGGCGCGTCACGTGATAACTCCCAAAAATACTCGGTTTACAAAAACAAAAAAAAAGAGAAAAAAAGGAAGACGGGGTGCTTAAGTACCCAGGCAATAACGGGACGCCGGTCCGAGAGTTACCCGTATTGTACATCTGGGCATCAGGGAGGCGAGGTGGCAATTCCAAGAACAGAAAACTGCACATAACAGGACACGTAGTCCGTTCTCGTCTCCAGCTATGATCTAAACAAGGGACTAACTATGGCCACGTTTGTAGCTAAATGAATTTTGAACTTTTTTGTCCTTACTGTCCCGCCTTGAGGCGTTCCGCAGTTTTCGACAACGTTCTTTCCGACACTTCCTTTTTTTTTTTTTTTTTTTTTTTGTTCTTCTGAGTCATTTCCAATTTTTCGTAAGTTACGAGCTCACTGCCTCATACTGTTACAATGGCATAGACATTCTTGAAATAAGTCATTTGTAGCTAAATGGTTTGTGCAGTACCATCGGATTCCCTTACCATCCCCCGTTATCGACGATCGTCATGTTGGTTTGATCGAGACAAAAAAAAGCTTCACGTAGTCCATGCATATAAGCATACAATGTTTTCATATAGTTTCTTTCTCCAAAACGAGATGAACTGATTCACTTCGTCTCACCATGGCTTTTAGTTCAGTGCCTGCATATCCACAAGGAAACAGCCGCAAAGCTTCCAATAAGCTCAGCTTTGTTACTGGGAAACTCTGTGACATACCATAGCTCAGAGTAGGATTCTCTAGACTTTTCGTGGTCAAGGGTCAAATTGAGCCTGAGCCGGAGTGTAACTATTCACATGCGTCACTGTTGTACTCAAGAACTGTCTGCGCACCGAGGATCCATTCTGTTTATTATAGAATGTTCAAGGTAATAGGCTTCACTTTCGGTGATACACTGGGCTGGCAGATTTAGCCCAGCTTTTGGATTGGAAATTTCTGAAAAATGGGTGGCAGGTCAGTTGCCACTGTGGTGTTTTGTGTTGTAAGGGGAGACTAAAGAGCGCATCCTCTTTACTTGTATCTAGCGCCGGTAAAGTGCGTTGGCATGACAACAACATTAAAGATATGCCCCCGGTCTGGCCGCCGACTTGGCAGGAGAGAGATCCTGCCCCACTCCCGAGACGATCCTTATCTATTGTTGGTTCAAATCTCCGCATAGTAGATACTGGATAGGAAGACATGGGTGCTTATCACTCGAACGGCGATTGCATCATCCCTGTAATCAGGCTCAGCTCGATCATTTGGATGGAAGAAAACATATTGTCGTTAGCACTTTTGGGTGCTTGTAGATGTGGCTTTTTAAAGCCTACGATCAGTTTGGTCCAACATGCCATCACTTTGGACTGTTTATTTTACACATTAGTTCCGTTGAGTGTGCACCGTGGTAGGTTGTATTTGGGAAGATCACTGATGGGAACTAAGGGGGACTGTTCTCCGCATGGAGAAGAGGGGGAAGGCTCCCCTCACGAAGAAAGCACCCGGTGGTTATAAAAACCGAGGATTCCCGTAGACAGGTTGGCCATTATTATGAGTGTAGAAGAAGAGGAAAAGAAACAGCAGGTGGTAGTTGACGTGGAGTCAAGTAGCGTTACTGACGCAAAACCCCCTTCTGACGGAGATTTGGCCTTGGCTTTTGCCAAGCGGTCACAGGGAATAGTTATTGACAAGGAGACAAACCGACGGCTGCTGAGAAAAATCGACCTCTTTGTATGCCCACTAATGATGCTTGTCTATGCCATCCAGTATATGGATAAGATCAGCAATTCTGGAGCATCGGTGATGGGTCTGATTGAGGACCTCAACATGAAAGGTACAATGTACAATTGGACCGGTACTGGGTTTTATCTGGGTTATCTCGTGTTTGAGATACCTGCATCTTTAATGCTCCAACGGTTTCCGGTGGCCAAAACTTGTGGTGCATTTATTTGTATCTGGGGCTTCATTTTGGCCATGGCGTCGGTTCCACACAACTATGCCGGATTTGAGACCCTTCGTGTTCTTCTCGGTATGATGGAGTCTTCAGTCACACCAGCATTCGTCATAATCACAGCTCAATGGTATAGACGGGAAGAGCAATTTTTCCGAACCACAATTTGGTTTGGTTGCAACGGCATCGGCACAATTCTTAGTTCCGGTATTGCATACGGCTTTTACAAGCGAGATCTGAATAATGCCAATCCAATTGCTGGTTGGAGACTGATGCTCATTACCATTGGGGTCATGACTATCGTCCTCGGAGTTGCGGTCCTCCTGCATATTCCTGATACCCCTGCACAGGCATGGTTCTTGAATGAGGAGGAGAAACTCCAAGTCGTGGAACGCATAAGAGGCAACAAACAGGGTTTTGGTAACCGGCATTTCAAGAAGGAACAGATGATTGAAGCCTTGACTGACATTCGCACATATCTCTTGTTTTTCTATTGCATTGCTTCTAATATCCCTAATGGCGGAACGACCAACTTCGGTTCTCTCCTCTTGACGGGTTTGGGGTTTACAAACGAAAAGTCTTTGCTAATGAACATGCCCGGTGGTGCAATTGAATTTATTGTCCTCCCCGTCTGTGGCTTCCTTGCCCGCCGTGCAGGTCATTTCATGATCATCGGCATCATAACCGCATGTCTCTTTCAAGTCCTACCTTGTTGCCTGCTGGCCTGGGGTAATGAAAAGGCACAGTTGGCAGGCTATATGATGAACAATGCATCTCCCGTGTCCTTCGTCTGTATGCTCAGTTCTATTGGTTCCAACACTGCGGGCCATACCAAGAAAGTTTTGACCAATGCAGTCTATCTCATTGGCTATTGTGTTGGGAACCTGATTGGACCACTCACTTTCCTAGAGAGGGAGGCTCCACATTATACCAGTGCCAAGTTGTCCATGGCCATCTGCTCAATTATCATGACTGCTATTCAATGTGTCATGCTCTATGTCAACTGGGCCGAAAATCGAAGACGCGATAAGAAGAACGAAAAGCTAGAAATGGAGAACTCCGAATTCGCTGATCTTACTGATAAGCAAAACCCCGAGTTCCGCTATCTTCTATAGTCAGTTTGTGTAATGAATTATTCCGATATCGTCGGCTCGCCGATGTGATGAAAATTACGTTTCTGTAGCCTATGTTTCGGTAGTTGGGAGAATGGCCGAAGGATCATAGAAATATTTTCGAGCGCACCGACCGAACAGTGGGTAAACGTCAACGATGGTGTTCAAGGCTCTTTTGCGGCCCCAGAGGCTGACACCCACGGTATTGAAGAGCTGCCGTTTGAATACCACGCTAGCTGCAGCTCCCATGTCCCAAGAGGAGATTGATTTATCACAACTATTATTGGAAGATGCTTTAATGTTCCGACCTCCACCACCATTCAAGCCTCATGCCGGCAAACCACCAAGCTACGTGCTAACGACCTATCGATCCTTTCCTTCGCTTGAACCTGTGCGATTCCAACCGGTTTCTGCTGAAGTCCTGGGGTTGCCAATTCGACGAGATATCCTTTGGCAGGCAGTAGTATATGAACGAGATGCCGAGCGAGTGGGCTCGCGACACATCCCCAATCGTACTGAAATGGGATACAGTGGAAGAAAATTGCATCAACAGAAGGGTTCTGGTCGAGCCCGTGTCGGCGACCGAGGCAGTCCTATCCGACATGATGGTGGACGAGCATTTGGCCGTAAGCCCGGCTTTGATTGGTCCACCAAGCTGCCTTTCCAAGTTTATGCCAAAGCAATTCGAACAGCACTCAGTTATCAATATGACCAGGGAAACCTGCTCATTGTGGATGGGCTTGCGGACTTTGTAACTGAGCACCCAAATGCTGGCACAGAATTCTTCCATAAACACGACCTCAGGGATAAAAAGGTTACCGTCATTGTAGACGAGTTCCGCCAGAACCTTCACAAAGCCACCAAAGACAAGTACGGCAAACGCATGGAAATCATCCCAAAGGAGGATGTCAACATCAGAGATATTCTCAAGCCAAACCGACTCATCATCGAGTCATCAGCGCTGGTCTATCTCGCCAAGTACTTTGGAAAGGCTCCTCCGATAACATCCAAATCCCCAAGGCCTATCAAGGAAATTGAAGAAAAAATCAACTAATGTGCTTGTAAATATCGTATTCTTGAGAAAAGATTTCTTTTTACTTTTTTTTTTTTTTTTGCCTTCTTTTGTTTTGCTTCACTCACCTCTATAGTGCTACGGAGAAGAAACAATACAATAGGTGAGCATAATTTATTGAGTATAAATATTATTAGTTCCAGATACCGGATCTGAGGCTGAGAAGGTTTGATATGCACTCCTTCTCTTTGTCGGCCATTTGTCGACGTTGTTTCGTGGGGGACTTTGGAGACGGAGGTTGTTTTTGAACGTTTAACGACGAGTCCTTAACAGGAGAGAGCGCCAGCTTGGCTCGTTTCAGTGGAACGACCTCGGCCTTGCCGTCGTCAGACATGGATAGCTTTAGACGGTTGCAATTGTCATTATATATGTGAAATGAAGAGGTGGACGAGGACGAAGGAGTACCTAACGTCTTTGGCTTGGCCGCAGGGAATGAATTGGATCTGCTCACCTGAGTTCCGCGTAATTGCTGCTTCCTGTGCGATTGGCGTTTGTTCTGGAACCAGATTTGAACCGCCTTCTCCGTCATACCGACACGCTTGGAGATCCTCTCGCGCTGCTCCTTATTAGGCTTCAGGTTCTTGGAAAACTCTTCTTCCAGAATCGCCAGCTCCATGGCGCTGGTGCGTCGTCTTTTCCGGCGGGCCAATTGGGCATTATCAATGCTGGGCTCTGCCTGTGGATATGTGCTAGGAGAATGAGAAATAAACGCATAATCTGAACGCGACCGGCTGACAGGTGTGGCCTTTTCTTCGTCCACACGCGTCTTGGATGCCGGCGCTGGTGTCTTGAATCCACCTCTGGATGCACCCTCTGGTGTGTATCGCGGCGTCAACATCATGCTCTTGGTGTCCTTCGCTCGCTCATCCGACTCCCGAACCCGCAATGGTGTACAAGTCAATGGTTCTAACACCATGTTTGTGTCTCGGTTGGAATAAAAATGTCGATTCGCAATCCTCTTCCCAATCCGGCAGGGCTTTAATTTATCCCTTCCAACGCGCGCGCTGACGCGAAAATTAAGCGACGCGTCGCTGGAATGCAAAAACAACATCTGCGCAGGGCAAGAGTATCAGGCCAGTGTTTTGAGTAGTAGCTTTGTCAAAGAAGAAGTTGTGATAATGTAACTGTCTATGTTTATAATCTATACCCCAAAATAATAACAAAAGGAAACAAAAAGCAAGCTATTTAAATAATAATTTAATGATTAAGATATAAAAAAGTTGAGTTGCGAGATAATAAATATTCCGTTTTGATGATGGGTGATAGCCTCAATAGTACCAGTATTGATTTCCGCGTTGCTGCGCAGGTGGCGGTGGTGGGGGTGGCATCATTGGAAATTGTCCTTGATTGGGTGGTGGTGGCGGTGGTGGTGGCGGGTGAGATTGAGCGTTGATTGCCTGCGGCTGGCCCCATAGATCGTTACTGAAGAACTGAGATTGCGGGTAACGGGGATGTTGCTGGGGCGGCGAGTGTTGCGCTTGGTTTAGGTTGGTGACAGTTGTTGGTGGCGGAGGCATTACTGGAGGTCTGGGAGCGTTAAAGAGTTGAGAGCTTGCGAGACCATATTCCGCTTGTTGGTGATGGTGCTGATGCTGTTGGTGGGGGGCATTTGCGTGCTGCGACTGCGACGATTGCTTTACGTTTACTGCACACATCCAGATTCGAGTTTTGTAGATTCTAAACAAATCGCGAACAAGGTCTCTAAAGTCGATTCTATGGGTTGCGGAGTAGAAAAAGGTGAGCTTGCGTCTGTCCCACTGGTACTCGGCGTCCAAGACGCTCATGTCCAAGCCTTTTTCTCGTACCTTTTGTACGCACATCTGGACTGCCTTGTCCTCGTCCTGCTGTTTGGAAAGTATCTGCTGCACCTCGTTCGGTTGGGCGTAGCGCAAAATCTGTTTCGGCATGGTCACACCGGGGGTGTTAGAGCTAGCGGTGTTTGTGGTTGAGCTAGGATTGTGTTGGAGGATTGCCTGTTGTTCCTGATGGCGGCGAAGCTTGAGAAGTCCTGCCTCGTGGGGGGAAACATGGTCCTTGACGACCTTGCCAAGATCACGCCCCCTGTCTGCGTCGACAATGACCAGGTCGCCTACCTTGGCCACCAAACTAGAATTGTCGGCAATGAAGAACACGTCGATCCGGCCAGCCTTGAATTCGACGTAATACAGCTTCTTGCTTGGTACAGAGATTATAGATTCCGGCGGAGGGGAGATGGTGTTGGGCGGAGACGTTGGCGAGTGCAGCGAACCACCGGGACTAGGTACGTACTCGGGCAAGACGTTACGTCCGAGTTCGTCCACAGAAAAGTAGTCGTCAATCACATCAAGCTTGGATGGAGATGTGTTCACCCGAGCCAAATGCTCGCCGGCTGCATATGAATGGCGTCTCGATCCTGGCCCAAACCACAACGACGACGTCTGGCCGATGGTTCCTGGGAGTCCGGTAAACAGTGAATGAGTATTACTGTTGTTGCGGGTCTTGTTCATCTCGGCAAGCTTGGTAGAACTGAGCCGGTCAACAAGGTCCCGCTCATCATCGCCATCATTTTCGCCTTCCTCGCCTTCACCGCCTTCCTCCTCGTTAAACGTGTCCAACATGTGGGACCCCGGCTGGTGCGCGGGGCCCTTGACGCCACTGTGCGAAAAGCTCAGTGAGCGGAACGACTTTTTCTGACTGGCTGGGATATCGTCCAACACCGCATTGGGCAAGTTGGACGACGAATCCCCGCTGGCATTCCATATCCGCGATCCTCCCCAGACATTTGCGGCCGTGGCAGCTGACCCACCAAACATGGCGTCTTCCTCCAGAAGCCGCGGCCGCGAAGAGAACTCGGCAGTATATGACGGCCGTCGCTGTTGTCTGTCGCCGGCAGCTGCATTGCCACTGGCGTTGTTGTTGTTGTGGTGGTGGTGGTGGTGGTGGTTGTTGTTGTTGCTGCTGCCCCCTTGTCTCGTCAGCTGGTCAGTCATGATGAATGTTGTCGTCTTATCAGCGGCCGTCTAGAATAAAATAAAAAAATGAAAAGAAAATAAATAGGTCGTGCTTGTCTATGGTCTAATCAGTGCGTTGTGTGCGTGAGTGGTTTTTTAAAAACTCGGCCTGTCATACAGAACACTGTGGTCTAATAAGTCTCGCCAGACACAAGGAGAGAGGGGCACACAAATGTCTTTCGTTCTCAGAGTCAGGCCCTCGGTCTTTGAACAGAAACAACTAAGGACAAACAACGAAAAAGCTCGACTCCTGTATTCTTCGTTCGCCTCGGCAGTACCTGCTAATCCTATCTCTTGAAATAATATCCCAGGGACAAGTAAATTACCGTCACAAACAAAAACAATAAACTTATTGCGTGTGCGCGTTGGAGTTTGCTTTCCTGTTATCAATCAGTTGACACACTATATGTCACGAGCTTTTCCACCGCTCTTTGTGGGGTAACCTCATTGGGACCAAATGCTCTCCTCTACATTCCACCGCGTACTCCTCAGTATGAGACACTCGGTCGTCGATCGCGCTGAGCCGTATCGATTACCCTCCCTTATTTTTGTCCCCCTATAACTTTTAATGTGCTCCGATAATGCATCCCCATGCATGGATTCGCTACACAAGGAGACCATCTCGGCATCCCGATTGCATTCGGGCTCTTTTTTAAGGGAACGGTGACCTTTCGAGTGCGTTGCAGGTGGGTCTATGGCTTCTGCCGCGTTTGATCATATTTGCACGTCCATTCCGGTATAGGAATGGGTGGGTGCTGAAAGTCGCTTTTTCGTTCCAATACATGCCGAAAATCTCTTGCGTTCCAGTGCTTTTGGGGGGTCTTGGGGTCCGGGTGGTTCTTTTGTTCAACCGGGGGCCCGGTTTACGGCGTCCCGACTCGCTTCCGGGTAACGGGGTCTTTCACGGTTCCAAAACAAACGATTGCAGCAGCATCAATTGTGTGGAAAAAAACACCGATATCATACACAGAGAATAGTACAAAATGTCAGACCAGGAGGCAGCGAAATCTGAGGTCAAGCCAGAGGGCACTACGACCGAGCACATCAACATCAAGGTGACTGACAGCAGTACCGAGATTTACTTCAAAATCAAGAAGACCACTCCATTGAGAAAGGTTATGGATGCCTTCTCCAAGCGTACTGGCAAGGACATGAAGTCGCTCCGATTCTTGCACGAGGGTGAGCGAATCAGCGAGGACGATACCCCCGAAAAGGTAGGTGTTTTTTAGGTGGTTGGGTGTGCACGCTGACTGACTGGTTCTGTAGCTCGAAATCAACGATGGCGACGTTATTGAAGCCCACAACGAACAGGTAAGTGTGGTTACGGCAACTCCTATGCAGTCCAGACCTGGCTAATGAGTGTGTGTTTTAGGTTGGTGGGTTTTGATGACTCTCGTAATGTATATGGCTATCATTATTAAACTATGCTACATATTCCGGTCGTCACATTGGCATACCTGCTCTCGTTGCCGTAGTGCCATCTCCGCAGGTCCGGTTGGCAAGGGTTAGGTGTTTGCATCAAGATCTATTCATTGTGCCTTTTTCAGACTGCCATCTTTTTTTCACATCTCGTAGATAGGTCCATTAAGTTTGTTTGTTAGTGGGGTACTAATCAACATTCCGCCTTCTTTATCAATTGTATCCCACGCTGAAGTACTTTGCCGCTATATATATATATTACGTATCTTCAGTACATGTACCCTTCTCTTATATGCAACTTGTGTTGGCGTTGTATACTACCTCCACATCACAAACCCCATACTTACTACACAGCACTGCCAGGTAGCACGCCCATCAATTGACACCCGGCCTTCGAATCACAGAATCATGTCACAATATTTAGGTTGATCACTCCAGCGCCGGTCGGCGCTCGGTCCGCCGTCATATGGTCGAACATTCTCGAACGTCGCAAGGGTCCTAGCCCAGCTGCAGGCGCAAGGGCCAAGTGGCGATGTCCGCATGATGGCGTCAGGGAGCAGCCACGTGAACAATGACAGAAGTCAAAAGCAAAAAATAGATCTCCTATTACATCCGGTCCGGAAATCTCCTACGGAATGGTTGCCAAGCCGGAACCAAATGGAAGCATCAGAACACAGGCATTATTGCCCTTTCGGGCAACTGTTGTCGAGATAAGGCTTAAGGTTGTTTCAAACCTGTGTATTGTTCAACTCCGGTCCGATCCGCAAAAAGAAAAACAACCACAACAAAAAAAAATAAAGCCTGGGTTAGGGCACGCGCCCGATCCATACCGAAGGGTCGTGAACAAAGGACCAGCTAAGCAGAGGCCATGAGACGACCGTGCTGGCTACAAGCCCAGAGAGACTAAAGCCGTCGGAAACACAGCAGGAGGCGGCCCTCTTGGCAAATCGGCACTGCAAATTAGATATTGCTGCATTGCGTGGGTGTCACCTGACTGTGGCTTAAAAGTATAGGTGGTCATCAGCCGCACCCGTCGATCGTACGATGCAGGTATCCTTATTCCGCCACCATGGCCACGACTATAAAAAGGGGTGGATCCGCACCCTTGGGTTTGTTTTTGTTATAACCCCAAACAAGAAACAAGAATTAAAGATGATGGGAAACACTGTTATGAACGCTGTTGAACTTACAAACTTGATTGCCAGCGGCAACAAGCTTCGCTCTGACTATGGCAACTTCTCTGAATGGCTTTTCGAACTCAGACTGGCCCTTCGAACTGTTGAGATCGAGACAAACTCCGACTTCACCTTCAACTTCCCAAAGGACGACTCTGTTGATGCAGGCGACCAGCAAGTTGACTGGGAGTCGCACGTCTACAACAAGGCTCTCCGAAGCGCGGTCACCCTGGGTATCTTTAGAACTTTGAGCAAGGGTCCAGCCTACGACGCTTCTGTCAAGTTCAAGGATATCCCTGACGTTTCTCCAACCAGACTACTGCGTTTCCTCAAACACAAGCACGTCGAGAGCGACGGTTTCGATGACAGAAGAAACTCCCACTATTAGAACGCTAGACGATGATATGCCATGATATTAATGTACATTTTAATTTAATGTTAGACCTAAAAATGAAATTTATTCCGTGTCCTCCTCGCTCCCTTTTTCTTTCCACTTAGTTAGTTTGCCACTTCCCCGCACAGCAAATATCAAGACCCGTGGAACGAGCACATGGCTTACCTGCTTCTGGCCGACAACCGGGTCCGGGGGTGGGCCATGCGCGCACAGTAGTTCGTTTCGCGCCATGCGGCTCAGAAAGAAAATTTCAATCTTTCCTAACACTTAGCATCACGAATCGACTAACCAACTAACGACGATGGCTGAAAAGGTGCGATATCATCTGGAGAAGAGTGCTCCAGAGATGGAGGATCTCTATCAGAAAGGTCTGTTCAGCAAACCCGAGCTTTCTATCATAATGCGCAGACGAACAGAATTTGAGCATCGGATTACTGGGCGACATTCGACGCAACGGGATTTCCTACGGTATGCAGAATACGAGATGAATGTCGAGCGACTACGCAAGAAGCGTGTGGCTCGGATAAAGCCAGAGAGGGAAGGAATCTCACAATGGGCCGGACCACGTCGGATTTTGTATATTTTCGACCGGGCCACGCAAAAATTCAAAGGCGATCTGTCCCTGTGGATGCAGTACTTGAATTATGCCAGACAGCAAAAGTCAGTTAATGTCGTCACCAAGATATTTACACAGCTGCTCAGTCTGAACCCCACTCGGCCCGAGGTATGGATCATGGCTGCCAAGTATGAGTTTGAGCACAACTCGTCCATAAAGGCTGCTAGATCCATCATGCAGAGGGGCTTGAGGTTCAATGAGGATTCTGAATCACTGTTTTTGGAATATTTCCGACTTGAGTTACTCTTTGTGTCCAAGGCGCAAATGAAGCGGGAGTTGTTAGATGCGCTGATTGACACCGAAGCTGGGATTGAAGACGACGACGACGACAAACGCAATTCGGACGAAGTGATTAAATTGCCAGACGTGGATTCGGTCAAAAACCTACTCAAGACGCTTCCTGAGTTTGACTCAACTATGCTTACTGGTGACACTCCAGCCGCCCGCGGTGCCATTGCACTTGCTGTATACGACGCCGGAATGGAATCATTAGCGGACAAATTCTCCTTTGCATCCAAAGCGCTAGAAATCATCGACTCATTTACAGATCTAGACCGCCATGAGCTATCTATGCACATTGTAAACCATCTGAAGACCCTTTACTCTGAAGATGATAACGTTTCCCTACTCGAAATCACTCTGCCTCTCCGGCACGTGGAACACAACAACCATCAATTCCCCGACCTTCTCAAACTTACCATCTCCAAGTATTTAAAATTGGATGATAACTGGAACCTCAAGCAACTAGTGAAGAACCACATGGACCGATACTTGGACCCTGCTCTCCAGCCGCCACTTGATTCAAACATCAAGCTTGTAATCGAGAGAACTTTCAGGAAATGATCGCTTTGGGGCAAATTATGCATCATTGTTCTATAGACATCTACACTGGAATTTTTCTTCAACATGTTCGTCAATTGTTTATGACGGTAAATACTTACTAGCATCATGCAGTATTATGGTCTTCTGCCTATGTTCAGGCAAAAGTGTCCACCTTGTTCAATAGAATATATACATCAAAGTAACACGGACATAGATATACGTAAGAGAAAAGCAGTCAAATCCCAAGACAGGAGCAATGTATTGGCATAATGATAAAGTTGCATCAAGGGATGGGTACATGCATGTATGAAGCCACACGTTGGGAGGAGACTTCGAAAGTGGAAGGGAAACCCGCCATTTTATTTAACCTATCCGGACACAATCAAACTCTATACCGGGGAACCTTAGAGATATATTTAAGCCCTCGGATAATCCTAAGAGTTGGACCAGTGACAATTGGTCCAATCCTTTTAACTCAGCTATTAAAACATGACTACAATAAAGGAGTCGTGGCGGAAAACGACGCTTGTGCCTCATGAGCCGCGGTCGTTCAAAGAGCGGCAGTCACCCACGATTCGGCTGTATCCAGTCAAGAATTACACTTTCGGGACCAAGGACCCCCAGCCTGAAGAGGACTCTTCTGTGGCTGCTCGCTTACATAGACTGAAGGAGCAGTATGACGAATATGGAATGCGACGGACTTGCGAAGGCATATTAATCTGTCATGAACGGGGACATCCGTTTGTGCTACTACTTAAAATTGCAAATGCCTTCTATAAATTGCCTGGAGATTACCTTAATGCTGACGAAGATGAAATCGAAGGATTCAAACGTCTTTTGAGAGGCAAAATCAGTCCAGAGGACGGGTCGGACGACGACTGGGAGGTGGGCGAGTGTATTGCTCAGTGGTGGAGGCCAAACTTTGAAACTTTCATGTACCCCTTCATCCCGCCCCATATTACCCGACCCAAGGAGTGCAAGAAAATGTACTTGACTCATCTGCCGCGAAACAAGACGTTTAGCATTCCTCAAAACATGAAGATGGTGGCTGTACCTCTGTTTGAACTGTATGACAATTCCAGTCGGTATGGCAGTCAGCTGGCTGCCATTCCAATCTACCTCTCAAAGTACAACTTTGAATTCATTGATGAAAACGACAACGTCATTAGTTCCATGCCGGCCAAATCCTAATTAACATATACATGTATGTATATTTATTATTTATATGAGCAACACGGCTACGGCATGTCACCCGTCCCAAGGAGTAAAGTGTTTGTGACAGCTCGATGTCTGAGCCAACTTGAATAGATACAATTTAAGAGCAAAGCGCTTCTCTCGCAGTTTGCATCAAGCATTATATATCCATTTCTGGGCTTGGAAAAATTCATAGATCCGACTGGTCTTGTTTGAGTCCACCTTGAGAAGTTCTTTTGCAGTTTTCTTTTTGAGTACTCCTCCAGTCTTAAGCAGCTCTTTGAATAGGGTTTCCTTAATAGCCAAGTAGGGCTTTGGCATTATGCGGAGCTGGGAACAGAGGACCCGTTCGTCTGGCGTAAGTAGATCCACGTCTGGGGCCGTCGAGATGTCCAGGGGATTAGTAGAGTTGAGTCTTTTAACGCTCGACAGCTTGTCGCTGTGTCCGTTGGTCACTTCGTTGTTAGTAGTCGTAATAGGTGTAGTCGTACATGTGGCATTATTACTATTATTATTGCTGTTTTCACTGTTAGTAAGAGGAGAGGATTGTTCTAGTTTTGCCAGGAGTTGGTTGTCTGGGCTCGTGTATCCCGCCGGCGGGACCGAGGTTCCTGTGTATTTTGACGTCGGCAAGAGCAAGGTATTTGGGGTAATTCCCATTCGGGCGAGACCATTCAGACGTGTCGTTTTGTCACGCTCGTATTTTGCAGCTTCTGCCATAGTTCGTATGCCTGCCTGCCGGTATTCCTGAAGTTCTGCAATTCGCCGACGACACTGATATTCAGTCATGATGGATTCGCTGAAATCCTCAAAATCCTTGGCAGTCATGATCCTGGCATATGGCCTTATCTTGTTCATCAGGTCCCGCTCCTCCTTGGTTCGCTTTTTGTCTACTGCATTGTGCTTGCGGTAGTCTAATAAATTATGTTGAAAGATTGTTCGTTTTCTTTCCGCACGACTAGTCAGCCGTGAGTTATAAATATCAAGAATCGTCAGCTTGAGGTTCACGTCGCTGGGGGCGTCTTCTGGGTCAAATATCATGTCCTTAACCACCGATTCCGCTTCATTTTCATATTCCACGTCAAATTCCAATCGACCAGGCATGTAACCTTGCACTTCGTGGCATGCAGGTACACTTGCTGTTGGTTTCGTCTTTGGCAATGGCAAGCTTTGGGTCGACCGTCGTTCCTCCAATCGTTTCCTCTTCTTCTCGGAAAAGTCTTCTGCGCCGATATCAAATTTGCGCTTCATATTTGGTAATGGGTAGCTGTCTGACATCAAATAGACCTTCTTATAATGCTCCTCAACTTCCTCTTTACTTCTCCCACCAATTCGATCCGCGATATCTTGCCAATTGCCTAGGCCACATTGTTCGGCGCCTTGAATTAAGCACAGCTCCTCATCTGCTCCCCAGTCTTCGTCGAAAATAGGATACGCATGCTGCTCAATTACCATGTAGTCGTGCCATGGCTTATGATTTCCTGATGCTCCTCCCTGAGAAAAGCATTGAATACACAAGTCATAATCCTGACATTCAGCACATCGGATTCGGACCAAGTTTGTGCAATCGCATGAGCACAAGTCGCAATGATATCTATACTCGTTAGCAACGGTATTATCTCAAAACTCCCACCTCAATTTCCAATTTCATTCTCCGCAGCTCTCCTCACCGCAACGATACCCATCTCCGCAATCGAACTTTCTAAACCCCCCACCAAACTGGATTCATAACCTGCCCCGCCCCTCTACTAATGGGCCTGAAGACTAGCAGACAGTATAACTCTAGCCAATTGAGCCCAACTCAACACATGGTGAGGTTAATGGCCGAGGTATGGAGAAGTTAAAAAATAAAAAATTCAGGGCAAGGGTACCACGCCGTCGCGAACGCGAAGACAGAGGATACAGGCTAGTCTCCATGGGGAATAAGGGAAGCAGAGGAAAGAAGAGACCAAATGCGAATGTGCGAAGTTATACTTACTGGACTCCTGGTTCGGCCGCCTTCAGCGGATTTGCTGCGGCGTTTTTCCGATGTATAACCGTCATAGGTTGTGTTCTGGCCCTGAGGAAAATAGAGTGAGGGTGGTGCTATTTGCCGTGAGTATAGCAAACTCCTCCTTCCCCTCCTTGTTCGGTTATGGAACAGCGTGGAAGGACGCATTATTTGCGCGCGCTACGCAAATTCCCGGACGGCGGAGTCCGGGACGGCAATCCGCTTCTCGGAGAACCGAGACAAGACTTGTATTAACATGTGTACTGAGAAGTACGCCGCGTGTTGTGACTGCTTTTGCCCAACAAATCCAATTACTCCTTTAGGAAATTGGGAGAATCTGGCCCACTCACGCCTCCAATTTGACAAACCGTCAGATATAGGAATTTCTTTCGACATTCACCTACCAAAGCCGCCAACAAGACAACAAGATGGGTCGCGTTAGAACTAAAACCGTCAAGAGAGCTGCTAAGCAGATGATCGAGGGCTACTACCCAAAGCTCACCCTCGACTTTGAAACCAACAAGCGTCTCGCCAGCGAAATTGCTTACATCCCATCCAAGCGTCTCAGAAACAAGATCGCTGGTTACACCACTCACTTGATGAAGCGTATCCAAAAGGGTCCAGTTAGAGGTATTTCCTTCAAGCTTCAGGAGGAGGAGCGTGAGAGAAGAGACCAATACGTCCCAGACGTCTCTGCTTTGGACTTGTCCCACACCGAAAACCAACTCGAAATTGATAACGACACTCACAACTTGTTGAAGTCTCTTGGTTTCAACAAGCTCCCTGTCTCTGTTGTCCACGTTTCTTCTAACCAGACTGTTGACAGAAGATTCCGCAAGAGAAACTAAAATATATAATGAAAATGTATCATTAATAATATGATGTTCTGAAAACGTTCATCGGACTCTTGTTTTCATGTCGCTCGAACTATTTACGATCCTGTGTTGTATTTAGTAGGGCCGCTGGGTCATCTACCATTTAACCTGATGTTGCAGTATACGGCGATCCCAGGTTCGTAGCGATGAAACTGAATTACCCCAATCGATATAATGGAATATATAGACTAGGTTGGTGTTATGTTGATCCATAGTCGTACTTATTTTCTATGTGGACTTTATATCCCAACTATCTGCCCTGAGCCTCATTCCTGGTTGCCCTTTCCCGTACTATAAATTGGAAAATTTGAGAGCCAGTGCTGAACCTACTAGCAACCTATACACTAGCTATGGAGGAAGAGAGAGAGCATTGGTCAATTCGAATCGAAAATGAACATTTTTTGATCGACAGGGATTGACGTCACGCGTGCCTGGTACTCAACATCAAGAATTCATAGGACAATGAGTTTTAACATCCTGACATGAATTCATTGAGTGCAATCCAAGCTTTGGCTTTTACTGGTACAACCACTGAAAGGGTTGTTGTTCCTAATTCTGTTCCTACTACTCTTCTGACTGCGGCTCATGGTGTGGCTGCGGCTCAGGAACAGCCTACTGAGGTAGTGGTACGAAAGCTAGAACAAGACGACGAAGAACCTTCTAACGGTGGTAATGATGAAGCCACAAAGCTTCGTGCGGTCAATGACTTTGAAGACTTGGAGAATGATTTCAGGGATTGGAGAGCTCGGACGCAGACAGGGCAAGGCGCAAACAATGTACATGACCCGGCGGACACATTTAAAAAGCGTGCAAATCATCATTCTCTCAAGCTTTCAGCTAACGGCGGCAAAACACTTGATGCTGATTCAAAACGAGTTCTCCACAAAATTGGAGCACGAGAGCTATCTCAACAACAACGTGGTGAGATTATCTATGAGCTGCAGCAGGTACAGAGTGTCTTCAAGGAGCTCAAACACCTCAGTGATGCTAACCAGAAAGAAGTTGATAGGGGGATGACTGCCGTCAAAAACCTCAAACAAACACTTCAAGTAGAAGACTAGTACTTTTTTTTTACTCATATATACCATCAAGTACCCTGCTTGCAATCTTATCTTTAAACTAGCATAACACTCTGTGCGTCTCACTCTATGCGTCTCACTCTATGATCGCGACAAGGACCATTGCACAGGGTTTTGGCGCTCTGCCACAAACCTTTTCATCGCTATCTCTGCATCTATCCGCTTCTCCTTTGACGGTGCTTGCTGCGGCCTCTTATTGCGCAGAAACTGAAGTGTAATGCAATTAGGGAAATGGCCTATCTCAATTCCGGTCGCTCTTTGGGGAGTGACGGATCGGACCGGTGATCGGTAATCCGACAAACAAACACTTACTAAAGCAGACTAACTTTTTCTTCTTATCATCCGGCTATTTTGCTGACTCCCTACTTCAAGAGATCAAAGAATTTCTCTATAAGTAGCAATTCCAGCCCATAAATTTATCAAAATGTCGTCTATTCCGACCTCCGAGGGCACTCTGGGCCCAATCACCAGGGCATTTTCAAATGCCACCGGTGATGATCCGAACGCCGATCATGCCAGCCGCACTGTCCCACCGTCCCTTACAGTTGATCCGTCTGATACTGTTTATATCCAGTACGATAATAAGCTATCCAAGAAACTCAAGTCGTTGGTTTCCGATAGAGTAATCTCTACTGGCTTGGTTATCGCCATCACTGGCGTCACAAGGGAATCAGTGGAGCCTATTAACTCGATTGTTGATCAATTAGCGCTTGCGAAAAGCGTTACGTCAACCTCAATTACATGACGCATACTCTCGTGATGGTAGGAAGATCTCATCGATGTCCAAAAGAAGGTCTACTGGACATTTGGGTGTTATTGACAGAAATGGGCCTCGCGGATTTTATTTTCCGCTGGGCGATTTGGCTCTTACATTTTTGATCAACATCCACATCCAGTCTCTATTGAATATCAGCCAGATATTTCAGTTCAAACCCTGGAAACAGTAACTGATGCAACTGTTGGGGTATGACGATGTATATGTTGATGCACTCTTTGAGTTCGCCGAGAGTCCAAAATCAGAAACTATCGCATCAAGTCCCGCCTTGCTTGTGAACAACCAATAACTTTCAGCCTTAATGTGCAACAACTCCACTTAGTCGTCATGTCGTGAGAGTTTTCTGTTAGAAGTTTACTGTACGCTCGCGATTCTGAAGAGGAACACGAGGACAGGATGTTATTGCAAGTTGTTTGTCATTTTGTATTCAAAACGAAATTCGCCTAAAAACAGTGCTTTTGGGCTTGTTGAATACGAATCTGGATGATATCGAAATCTTCATCCAAGACCATGCACGTCATCGCCTCGTTAGTCCAGAACACCTTACAATGCTAAAATCAGAACTCCTGCAAGACAGAAACGTTGAAACCTTTATGCCCGCTATTGAAGACGAATTGAACTTTTTACAAATCACTTTGAGTACCCCTTCCCATTTTCTCGCCAGACCCTTCAGAAGAGGAGTTTGAAGAACTCTACCTAATAATGGAAAAATATTCTACTAAAGTCACGGTCACTGCAAAAGAAGGCTCTCCTGAAATAGAACAAGGCCAGGAATCCATTCCTCTCAGGGTTCAAAGTTTAGTCGGTTTTACGCCCAGAGGTACTCCGGAATTTATAAGATTAGAGCATGAACAACTGGAAAGATTGTTAAGAAAATGTACGATATAATTCCCTCTACGAGGCGCATGTTAGCTTCGAAGATCTAAATACAGCTGGACTCATTTGGTGCTTGCGATGTGCGGGGCTGGCTACTAGTGGCACCCGTAGCCAACGCATTCGTCGCCTTGAGGAGTATCATGGTTTAGGTCCCGGCCAGCAGATGGAATTGTCAATTCCAAATCCCATGGTTCATCGTTAGATTGCTAAAATCCCTATTTATTCTTGGGCTTTCATTTCTTGCATTTTTATACTTTGTCTTTAGCTAGGCTTCCAGATCATCGTCTACATCATACACTATACCATCGAGTATTTCTTGTGAGCAACTTTAGTTTAACCAATCATCATAACACTAGCAGGAAACCGAGGACGGTATAATAGAGGTAATAAATGAATTAGGATGGGATTAATAAAAATACGTATTTACAGTCAAAGATCTCAATTAAACACTCTCGTGGGCGCCCTTTTCAGGTTTTTTCATGTCATTTTGTTTAGGAATCTTCTTGTTTGTAAAGAACATGGTCGTAATGAACGCAGCTAGCATGGACGCCGTTCCATAATACATTACACCTTCGAAACCGTCAACAAAATTGTCAATTATCTGTTTTGTAATATCTGGCGGAAGGGATCTGATTGTCTCGGGTGTGTTGAGGAGCGTAGTTGGGTCGACAGAAGGTGGGAGCTTGACATCCTTCATGTCATCGGTAAAGATGACAGACTGTATGGTCTGGCCCAATGAGGAACCAATAGTTCCGCCTAGAGCCCTTGCAAAACCAATCAGGGCAGTGGCAATAATCACACCACCTTGGTCCTTGGGAGCAGCCACCTGCGCAGAGAGAGTAATACTTTGGAATACCGATCCAATACCAACACCTGGAAGGATCAAGTAGCCAATTCTTTTAGAAACTGGAGAGTCTGCATCAAGCATGGACATAAGACCGAAACCAATTGAGGCACATGCGGTTCCAAAGATGGCAAATGGCTTTGTCATCCGAGTCTTGGAGACAATAGCGCCCATTGCAACAGATACTATTACCACTGCAACAATCATTGGTAGGAGATCAATTCCTGAATGCATGGCATCAGCATTGAACACCACTTGGAAGTACGTTGCCAGGTAAAGCACGGCAGACATGAATCCGTTAAACACAAAGAAGAGAGCAAGTGCAGGCGCTAAAACCTGTGGAACTTTAGCGACTCGCCATGGAATTAGAGGGTTTTTGGAAAACTTGAAGTTGTAGAAAAGGAATACGGCGACCAAAACTCCGCCAACAACAAAGAAGGCGATAACCAACCCATCATTCCATGGCTTTGTAGTTGAGCCAAAAGTCAACGCAAGCAATACCAGTACAAGCCCCGCTGCAATTAAAACAGTTCCAATATAATCAACTTTGAGAAGCTTCTCTTTCATACTTCCTTGGGGTTTTGGAGGGTTGAAGAAATACCAGATAAAAGCCAGGGCAACACCTCCAATGGGAAGGTTGATGTAAAAGCACCATCGCCATGAAACATGTGATGTAAATGCACCACCAACTAATGGGCCTACGACAGATGAAATTCCAAATGCAGCGCCCACCAGTCCCTGCACCAGGCCGCGTTTGTCAATAGTGACAATTTCAGAGATAATAATAAACACCATCACTTGAATGCCACCTCCACCAACACCAGCCAGCACTCGACCCCCAATGAGCATATTCATTGAATTTGCCAGAGCACACACCAAACTTCCTGCCTCAAACAAGATAACTGCTGTAATCATTGTGTACTTACGGCCGAAGATCAAGGAAATTTTCCCCCAATTCATGGCCAACACTGCTGTAGGCAGCAAAAACCCACTAGCAATCCAACTTATCTTGCCAAAGTCGCCAAATTTATTGCCCACCGTGGTCAGGATCGTAGCAACAATTGTTTGATCCAAAGCTACCAGAAAGATACAAAGCAACAAGGACAAGGAGCACAATATCAATGGCATACCATGCAAAACCTGGTCAGCTGCAGTAGTTCCGTCTCCCGCACTTTCTACTACAACCCTTTCCTCTTCCCCTTCAGCCTCTCTGGGAGGTGGAAAGGCGGAGACCCCAGGTTCTTGGGATCCATGTTCTTCTGAAGTGTTATCCATACCTGATGATTCAGTGGACAATGATTTATCTTTGCATTCTTCTTTCTCGTCAAGTGGCATTTTTATTGCCTCTTGGAATCTGTCATTCCCGGGGTACAAGGGCTTTACTTTATACTGTTTCTTTCAAGCCGATGGCACGGTCGGACAGCCGACTCATCCTCAGCCGTGCTGTCGGTAAACCGGTCACAGATAAAACGGATTTAACGTCGGTGCACCGACCAAAAAAGAAAAAAAGATCTCGACCTCCTTTTCATCTCCTTTCCAGCCCGTCTATCAACTAACTGTCCCTGGACCTGATGTGTTTCCTCTTCTTAGCCGATTTTACTATATCCAATCCTCCAAATTTACCTCCTTTCCGTGGGAAGGGTCACATAACCCTCAGCCGGTTGCCAAGAACCCCTATCAGGAGTCGGAAGATGATCATCGGCCGTGCGGCGTTTGCCGGAGTCGCTATCGGTCGGTTGACCGGCGACAACAATGCGCGGCTCTGCAATGAGCTGTTGCCGCAGTAACACACTTCGGAGGAACTGATGTATGTCTCTGTGAGGTGTTGTTTTTTGTAGATAGGAGGCTCATAGGAGTGAAGTTTCGCCTCTTATTTTGGCAGAGTGTCAAGTAACAGAAAAGTTAATCAGCCAGCTGGTTTAATTACAAAATGTAAAATGTACATTAGTGAACGGATTTATCAATCTATATTGCCGACAAACATTTACAATTGGTGTGTTGGTTCAGTTAGTAGTAGTAGACGGAGATGAAGTTCTATGTCCTGTGGTTCCCACCTTTAGGAAAAACGAGAGTATCAGTCCTAGTCCACTTGTGCCCAGGGCAAAATAGAATCCAGCCTGGTATCCTTTCATCAATTGATCTTTTGATGCAGTTTCTTGATTTTCAACCACTGAATTGACCACGGCCGCGGAGGCGGCCAACCCTACAGTGCTTGATAACTGGAGGGTAGTGTTGAATACACCAGCAGCAGTCGACTGTAGGCTCTTATCTACAGTTGACAAGGCATGAAGATTAGCAACATTGTAGGCCAAATCTGCGCCAATAACGACTACAATTAAGGCTGGAAATGGCAAGGCCCAATACAATGTATCAGGTTGAACGAAGGACCACAGTAACGCCGCCACGGTAAAGCCTATCATTGCAATTATCATTAGAATTCGCCCCGGAACCCGATCCAGAGCATATCCAGCGAAAACGTTGACGAGGATACCAGAAATTGCCTGAGGCACATAGTAGGCAGTGGTTAGGATCGGACTGGCTCCATGGACATTTTGGAAATAGAGAGTGCCATAATAACTGAGTGTACCTTGGAAGTCTATCCATCCACAAGAGGCAATAATTAGACAAAGGGCCATTCCGGGGTAGGTCCAAATCCGCAGCGGCATTAGCGGCCGTGACGGTACATATGCTTCGTAAACACAGAAAACGGCTATCAACACTACCCCCACAATCACCAATGCAATTATGTAAGGAGTTCCCCAGCCCTGAGGTGCACTGTCTGCCTGAGAGAGAGAAAACACAAACAACGTAAACCCACTCAATGCTAAAGCTGCTCCGCCCCAATCTAAACTGGAAAGCTTATTCATCTTAAGTGGTTGTTCGTCAAGTGGAACTGCAAACCATGCTGAAACAGTAAATATGGCATACAAAATGGCAAAAAACCATAAAACGGAGTACCACGTCAATATTTGGTTGCAAATTCCTCCAGCAAGAATGCCGAACACAAATCCTACTGGTGCCCCGGCCGCGAATGTCGCCATCGCATAATTCTTGCGTCGGCAAGGCGAATAGGTCGCACCTAGGATCCCCGCCGAAGCAGTTACACTCATCGCAGCGCATAGACCCTGCAAGGCCCTGAAAATGAGAAAGGGTATATAGGTTTTCCTCCATCCCAGGAATCCACATAAAAGTGAACATATTGTGTAAAAGCCGTACGCAAAAAAGACCATGCGTCTTCGGCCAAAAACATCTGCCAGTTGGCCAGAGATCAATAGTGATGCACCTGTTGCTAGAGAACTCACAGAGATTGCCCAACTCAGCGTACCGCCTGAAACCCCGAAATCCTTACCAATGGAAGGCAGGGTTATCATGAGACCACCAGAGTTGAGCGACATCAAGCCT
>JAJMBO010000077.1:0-26720 GCA_030585065.1 Blastobotrys persicus
ATATAGATATAATTGTTTACGAATGGTCCGAGCGTTTACTAACAAAAGAAGGTGATTTTAGCAGGATAGGCTTTTGCATTCTTTTTATTATTTCTTTTCTCTGAAGGACTCCAAACGAGCAAAAAAAAGAAAAAGAGAGCCTGGGGTTTGTTTTGCGCTGCAATTACGAAGCTTTACTTTTTTTTTTTTTTTTTTTTTTTTTGTTCCTTCTTCTCGTGTGAGGTGAGTCTAATTCACTCGTTTCTTTTTTACGCAGTCAAAACGTTAGAAGAGCCTTGTTGTTAACCTTTGTGTTTGTTTATTATTGCTAGTTGGCAGTTTGAATCATGCCCAACCACTCTCCAACTAAGGAATACGCGAAAAGCTCGTTGCCCACTCTGGATTCCAATTTACTCAAGTCGTTGAACTCTGTGCACTTGCCTCCTCCGCCGTCGTCGGCCAACCAGAACATAATGTATAATAGACGCCCCCCCGCTCACGATAGACCACAGGAGAATGAATATGCTCATCATCATTCCAAGGACCCTTCTTTTGCCACTCCTCTATTTATCAACAAGTCCAACAACCCTCTAACTGACATTTCCGCTAACCCCGTGCTTAATACTCCGCCTCCTTCTCAGTTGAGAAACCCGAACGTCCAGACTCCCACGCTCAGGGGCCGCGATGACAAGGAGAACCATTTGATTTCTCCGCCAGTGCATAGTACCTCCACCACCACAAACAACAATAATCCCACTACAGCCCCCCATTCTCAGGGCATCAATAATAATATTAATAATAATCCTCGACATCAGCATGAACACCAACTTCCCTTGGTCCACCAGCGAGCCGTGGACTCGACTCCCGCAGGTAGACCCGACGGAAGGAAAGACGAGAGTAGACCAGCACCACCACAGTTCAACATCCCCGAGCCACACGAAATGCCGGCTCTGGTGGACGACGGCAAGAAGCCGCCGTTTTCATACGCCACGCTCATTGGAATGGCCATCTTGCGCTCGCCCAAGCGGAAGCTCACGCTGGCTCAGATTTACCAGTGGATAAACGATACCTTCGAATGGTACCGAAACTCCAAATCGGGATGGCAAAACTCTATTCGTCACAATCTGTCGTTGAACAAGGCGTTCAAGAAACAGGAACGACCAAAGTCTGATCCAGGGAAAGGCAACTATTGGCTAGTCGAACCCGGTTGTGAGCATCAGTTTATCAACGTCAAGGCCGTACGACGAGCCTCCACCCACCACCACCCGTCGACCTCGTCCACCAACGAACTAACATACTCGACCTTTCCAGCATCTACGACGACTTCTTCTACCTCGTCGCATACTAAGAGTGCAAGTGCTGCCGCAGCAGCAGCTGCTGCCGCGGCTGCCGTGGCGGCGTCGTCTGCTAAAAATAATCAAACATTCAATGATAGACAGCATGAGCATAGTTCCACCGACGATGAGATTAACGACGATGATGGTGACGATTATGCGACCTTTCCTCAGTCTACGCTCATGTCCAATGACGGAAGCAACAATGTATGGGCTAACGATGAGACCCCACTGAAGAGGTGCAATACGGCTATTGGTCTACAGCACTTTTCAAAAACAAACTTTAACGTTGAATCGCCGCTGACCAAACGGACAACGTCAAGCCTGGACAGTGATTTTGAGCCCTCAGCATTCAAGCGGCAACGGCTGTTTGACGATGCCCCCTCGTGGGGTGCACCTCAACACAACAACCAAAGTGCCCCCATCATCCAGGAATCCCCTGGCGGACACAACTACATTAGCGGCGGCGGCCAGGGGCTCATTTTGGGACCTCTAAAGCCATCGACGATGCTCCCCCCGCCAAACAGTGCTCAAAAAATCGTTTCGCCAAATACTTCTCTTAGAAACCATCGGGCAATGATCAGGGGCCTTACCTCGCCATCATCCTTGGAATTCGAAGATACATTGGGATCCCCCAGTACTCGCAAAATGTACAATTTCCAGCAACATTCCTTCATGACCAGTGACGAGGACGATGTCATTTCTAGAGCAATCTTTGGGTCTCCTGATAAGCGAGAAGCTCGTCGTCGTCAGTACTTTGAGCAGTCGGGTGTGATAGGCTTTGATGGTGATGATAGTGTGACGGATGTGTTTGGTGTCGATGTGTGCGACGTGGTCAGAAGAGCCATTGAACATGGCGACCCGTCGAGTAAGAATAATGAAACCGATGACGATAATGAAAACGACGAAAATCTCCGACCTAATAATAATAATGACACTAACGCCAGCGATATTATTCGATTCGATTCTCCAATCAAAACTCATGGAAACGTTTTCTCGCCTCCCAAAATGGTACGAAAGAATACTGCCTACTTCTAATGCATTCTTCTTCTTTTCAAGATTACAAACGGACAAAAAAACACAAAACAAAAAAAAAAAAAAAAAAAAAAAAAAAAAAAAAAAAAAAAAAAAAAAAAAAAAAAAAAAAAAGAAAGAAACAAAAGCCAAAAATATTTATACCACCTTGTCTAGTTCTATTTATATTTCTTTTCCCTTTTATAAACTGCTTGGTTAATATAGAAATTGAAAATCCTTCGGACCCAGACTCGCGGTGCCAGTTACATTGCTCATGAATGGCTGTAAAAACAATAAATCAATTAATCGCTGCTCGCGCAACCACGGCAGCCACAAGTAATACATTGAACGGGTTTGGAGTCTGTTAGCTGAGCTTTAGGGACACGGCAGATGCAAGTTGATCCATGTATGTTCTCTTTAGCCTGGATACACCGGATACAGCACAGGTTTTCATATCCTTGTTTCTTCCATTTGGCTATGAGATTCGCGTCGCCATACCTGTTTTTCAGCAGCCATTGGTACAGTTTGGTCGAGATGGCGTCTTTTTTGTAGTACAAGTCGTAGATATACCGAGACCGCTGGTGGTGTATTTGAAATATTTCATGCAACGATTCATTATTAGATTTGACTTTTGAGGACTTTGCTTCCGCTAACAAACACGTTAGTTTCACCACAAAAATGTGAGAGACAACCCAACATACCGTCTTTCAGTCGATTTTCATATTCGATAAGTGTATCTTCTATTTCAGAGAATCCCTCGGGTGCCTTCCTTGACCGGCTGGTTCTTATGCTGGGCATTGTCGTGGTGTAGGGGGCCCCGATGGCATTTGGGAGAAGACAAAAATTTGTGCCCAGTTGTTACATTGCCATAACGCAGGCAAAATTGAACATTTTGGAGTTTTAAGAGCATTTCTGAAGCCACTGGATTCAATTCTGTATACTGCGATCAAATTTGGGGCAAAAATCAGCCGATTTTTTGGAATTCCGGTATTAACCGGTTTATCTAAAACACGAAAAATTTCCTACAAAAACTCGTCCTTTGTAGCTCAGTTGGTAGAGCGTTCGGCTTTTAAGACCGGCACTCAAGAGTGACAAAGTCGACCGAAATGTCCAGGGTTCGAGCCCCTGCGGAGGAGTTCTTTTTTCTTTTACCACCCTAAACCCCGGTTACCATGACAACGGACACAGTCGCTCCACATGTTATAACACTTTTGGCAAACAGCACAAGGTTAGATAAGATACGAAGAATAAGCTACCACAAACTAAGCCCGAGTCAATGTGAAAGTCGTAGTAGGCCTGAACCAAGCTATCTCGGCACGCACTACAGACGGTATCTGTCTAATAAATCACAGGGGATGTTCCAATGTCACGCGAGCGAGGGAGCGGGTCTGGGCAAAACCGCAAACAGCAGTGAAAATTGCTCATGAGCGACTAGAGCCTCAGGGAAAGGCAAACTTACGTGGTGGATGGATTGCGGAGGTCGGGGTTTTTTATGTGAGGTACCGTTTTTGTGTGTTATTATTTAGTCCCCTGGCTGCTGGCTTAGTAAGCGCAGGCAGAAGTAATTTCCAGGCTTTCCCACGGATGGGCTGATCCGAAAGAAACCGATATCCGAGGACCATCATGTGGTGGTTAGCGACAGATATATTTGCCGCCTTCCAGGGCAGCACAGGGTCCAGCGGCGGACGGAGCGGATGATTTCTAGAGAAAGGGGAATATTGACGTGACGCAGAACCAGATTGGCCCAGCAAAGTTGGCAAAACAAAGGGTGAAAGCCAGGACGGGTGAGGCTGGGTGTAGTTTCTTTTTGTGTCACGGAGCCGGAGGTAGCGGATTTAATGATCGACGCTCATTTCTTTTTCTCTTTAGGCACGACATCCGATGGGTCCGATAGTTTTTTTTGTTTTCTGACTGGTCGACTACCGTAAAGAGTAGGTAAATGGACTATAAATACCCTTGGCTGCACACAAGGGTAGCATTGGTTTGGCACACACGCGCAGTGTGATGAGCAAGTTGTAATCCTATAGAGCGTCTACACACACACACACACACACACACACACACACACACACAAACATGAGAAGCAGATTGTTTCTACTGATTGCGCTGGCGATGCCAATGATTTCAGGGCATGGCCATGAAGAAAGCCTGAACATGACAGACATGGAGCCATCACCCAAGAGCATGCATGGTGGCCACCATCATGGGATGTCGATTGTGGATGACCCCAATCTGGAACCGCAGCAGAAATTGTACTGGCAGCAGTACAACACGACGTCTTTTTTGAGTGCTGACGCACCAAACAAGGCCTTCCTGTACAGCCATGTGGCGCTGACGGTGATTGGGTGGATTGTGGTGTATCCGTTGGCGCTGATGCTGTCTACTAATAAGAACAATAACAAGGCCGGGCTGTTCTTGCCGGTGCAGACGCTGCATTCGGCAATGGTTGTCGTTTCTCTGTTGTGCCTGGCGGTCTATGGCGCCACCGCGCCGCGCGACCTTTATCCCAATAACGCCTATTCGAAGATGTCAGTGGCGTTATTCTTTCTAGTCGTTGTTCATTGGGTGTGTGCGGTGGCACGCGCATTGGCTCATTGGGCCCTGCGCGCCAGCGCCAGCAGTCCTTTGGACGGGGCTGACTACATTCTGGCCAGGGCATCGCAGGATTCGGGACTGGGATCGTTTTCGACCCATCGTCGCAACTCGTCTTCGGCGTCTAGCTTTGCTAATCACAATGGCCCGTACTTGGACCAAGTGGACGATGACAACGACGCTGTTGACGACGAAGCCGGGATGGTGGCGTTGGAAACTGACGACCAGCCTCAACCGATGGCCAAATACCAGGACCGGTTGATTGCGCGGGTAATGCAATGGAAGCACATGAACACGATTGTGGCCAAGTTTGGCGTGGTCGCCGACACCGTTTTCTCGATCATCAATCGGCCAATGTTCGTCTTCGGGTTCGCCTATCTGCTGACGGGTGCCGCCACCATGCATCGCATGGCCATGGGCAACAAGGTGTTTAACATTCTTGCCCACTTCATCAAAGGCGGCGTCTTCTTCCTCTTTGGCCTGCTCACCCTGTCGCGATATCTGGGTTGCTTTGCCGACCAGGGCATGGCGTGGAACATCCGTCCCGGTTCCGAGCTAGACCCTGACCACGACGCAGAGAAGGAAAAGTACCAATTTCAACGTCACCAGCCACAGGGCCTCCCACGCAACCCGGCACAACGGTGGATCTTGGATCGACTGCGGTTCCCGTCTATGGAGTTTGTCGAGTCCCTGCTCATCTTTATCTATGGCACCACCAACGTGTTCCTCGAGCGCCTAGCCAATGAAGATGGCATCTGGCACCACAAGGATCTCCAACACGCATCAATCGCCTTCATGTTTATTGGCGGCGGTCTCTGTGGGTTGATTTTGGAGTCGTCCACAATCAGACGTCTTCTCGCCGACGTTGTGTTCTCCTCCTCAGCGGACCATGACCAGGATTTGGCCCAACGCACTAGAAACAAAATGACCATCAACCCATTCCCGGCGTTTATCGTCTTCTGGACTGGCGTCTTGATGTCCCAGCATGAACAAGAGTTTGAGCTGGCCACAGCCATCCACATGCAATGGGGGTACCTGTTCTGCGTCGGGACCATCTTCCGACTCGGGACGTATGCTCTCCTCTATTTATCCCCGCCGCAGACAACCAAGCCGTCTCGACCATTCACCGAGCTCATCACATCCTTCTGTCTCATATGCGGCGGCATGGTGTTTATTCAGTCCAACATCCAGACCGTCCAGGGCATGATGTATCGCGGACTCGATGCCATGTTCACCCTCAACGTCAATGTCGGCATCTGCGCCCTGTTGATGGCCTGGGAGATGGTGGTAATTTCCTTCAAAGCCTGGGCCGACAAACGCGGCCTTTAATGAGTAATGTAGTTTTTCCTAATTTAATGCGTGTTAACCATTTGTGCTTGTCCCGAGTCAGACACACGTCCAAACAGAAGGGGTACAGAGTTTATTATTAATAATATTACACGGGCAAAAAGTTATTCTTTAGAGTACTGGTGGTCATCAACATCATCAAAGTCCGAGTTCAGACGAGTGGTGGCTTCGTCCAAATGGCCCCGTCTTGAGCCCGACACAGCAGTGACCGACGACGTGGACGACGAAGACGACGACCACGCAGATGTGGACGACCACGTGGATCCGGTCCAAAACGACTGTGCAATCGAAAGCGCAATGTACTGGACCCGGCCCTTGAGCGTGCTCTGGCTAGACCCGTTGTGCGGACGAAGGTTCTGCTGTCGTACGAGCTGACGAGCATATGCAAGTATGATGAGCGTGAAGTAGAGTCGAACCAGAAGGAACACGACTGTGATGGTTATCGTGGTTGCTGTTTCCTGGGGCAGCGATGCAGACTTGTTGATGGCGTTGCTGTCGGCAGACGAGCTTCTCCTGTAAACATCAGCAGATGCGTTAGTGGGCCGGGAAGTGGCAGCAGAAGATGTCACTGCGCCGCCAGAAGACGACTCAGAGCCACTGGCGGCAACCACCTTTGCCTTCTCTGTAAACCAGTGCACACAGAAGTATATGCTAAACCCCACACTGCAAAGAGAGTCTATGGTATATAGATATGCAAACAGGACCATACGAAGTGCATTACGTGTGTGAATTGTCTGGAACGCCACAATGTATAGCGGCAAAGTCACTAGCGAGAGAATGTTCAAGATCCATTCCATCACCGACAACGGATGGCCGGTGAACAGGGACAGGATGCCATAGAACCCGCTGGCCTTGTTCAGCAGCCCAATCGCTATAATCAATTCAGCTCCCAAGTGCAGCGGAAAGAAGAGCAAAAACGCCTTGGGAATAAGGGACAGCCGTCGTTTCATGTTGTTGGTGTTATTGAGAAAAATTTAATCACAAAACTGCCTGGTGCCCGTGGCTTCCGTCGTTGGGACGAATGTCGGCTCCTCGGACTGCCGAGGGTCCGACTGGATCCGTTTGATCCGTTGACTTCTGTTTGCAATTGACCGAACCAAGACGAAGTCGGAAAGAATACACTGGGAATCGCTTCTTTGAGCAATTGGCACAATTGCATCGTATGAGGCTTGTCGTTGTGTTCCTACCGTCCGAGTTGGTCTAATGTTGAGTGTCTCTATATGTTATCTATATATCGATATATCCCTATCCATACTTGTACTATCTTAGCTTATATCTATAGACACTAGAAGTGCCGTGGTAAAGCCGGCTTTGAAAGAGGCTAAAGAGCCGTTAAGAAGAGCTTGAGATAAGGCCATCGGCCGCCGGGACGCCGATGATCCGATGATAGGAGCTAATTTTTCAACCAAGGCTGATAAAAAAAAAAAAAAAAAAAGGGCCGAGAATAATGGATTATTACGAGCAGGAGGCGGATGGAGGCAAGAAAGGAACGTCAATGGACGACCTTTCGCGATATGCAGGCCGTATTAAGTTGGATGATGACGATTATTTCAAGCGAGGGTCGCGGGCAGCCAAGATCAGCGGTGGCCCGGTGAGCGACAAGGCAGATAGAGCGACAAACGAGCAGGTGCTTGATCCACGGACTCGAATGATTCTTTTCAAGATGATCAATCGAGGAATTGTTTACGAGATTAATGGCTGCGTCAGCACTGGCAAGGAGGCCAATGTGTATCATGCGTTGACCGAGCGTGATGAGCATCGAGCTATCAAGGTCTACAAGACGTCTATTCTGGTGTTTAAAGATCGAGATAGATATGTGTCTGGTGAGTTTCGTTTCAGAAATGGATACTCCAAAGGTAACCCTCGGAAAATGGTCAAGTTGTGGGCTGAAAAGGAGATACGGAACTTGAAGCGACTATACCAAGCGGGAATTCCTACGCCGAAACCCCTATTCTTGAACATGCATGTGTTGGTGATGGAATTTCTGGGTGATGAAAATGGCTGGCCCAGTCCACGGTTGAAGGATGCTGAGTTAGATGAAACTGAATACCCTCGCTTATACTTGCAATGCCTGGCCTATATGCGGATACTTTATCAAAAGTGTCGGTTGGTCCATGCAGATTTGAGCGAATACAACATTCTCTATCACAACCAACAGTTGTACATCATTGATGTGTCACAGTCAGTTGAGCACGACCACCCGCACTCGCTGGAATTTCTACGAATGGATATCAAGAATGTCAACGACTACTTTGGTCGCAAAGGAGTCTTGGCCTTCTCTGAGAGAAGGCTGTTTAGATTCATAACAGATGAGCCTACAGGTAAACTATCCGATGAAACAGTCGAAAGCCTCATGGGTGTGCTGGATGACATGCCGCAAGAAGACTTGACAGAGCAAGATAAGACAGATGATGCAGTGTTTCGTTCCGTCTACATCCCGCAGAATCTTGAACAGGTCTACGATATTGAGCGCGACACGGAAAAGATTGAACGAGGCGAAGGCGAGGACTTGATTTATTCAAAGCTGCTCGCAAAGAAACAGCACAAGGCTGAGGAACAAGAAGAAGAGGATAGTGAGCAACAGGACGATGAAGAAGGTTCAGACACAGACTCCGGCTCGGAATCCGGAGATGATGTTTGGGTTGAAAAGCCCGCCCATGCGAATAAAAAATTTGTAGATCGTGAGGCCAACAAGGAGCGCAAAAAGGCCATCAAGGAAGAAGCTCGCGAGAAGAGAAAGACGAAGATGAAGAAAAACACAAAGAAAAAGCTCATCAACCAATCATCAAATAAACGCAAGAAATAACTCCGCTAACGTGTAGTAATAGTTGTATTCTCATGACCCACTTCTTTTACTTTCAATAACTGGTATAGATTATACGGAGCCACCAGAAGACGCATGGTTACCTACTAACCCTGCCATCTCTAATAGCGCCCTGCTATCTTCATAATTATCAATATTTACAGTCTGGCGATACTGAGCTTCGCGCTCTTCCCATTCCCATCTCTTTTTCTGCTCCTCCAGATCCTCCTGGCCGCCATAACCCCAGACCTCAAGATCGGTAATGGCAAAGCGAGCCTCATATTCAGCCTGCGGATGGACAATAGACTGATGGAAGGAGCCGCCACCGCCTAAATGTCGGAAGGTGCCGTATTCGAATGATTCCTCAAGGGTCAGCGACACATTATCGGGGCGGAAAGTGGTTTTGGACCCAACGGTTTTAGGCGGGAGGCTGCCAAAGCCAATGCCTCCGGGGCTGACGTTGCAGAAGTATGCAAAATGCTTTTTGGTTAGGGAGGGCGGATAAATATCCTGCATTGGACTTAACTGGAATAATAGCGATCCACTGCTGCCGAAGGATTCTTTGTTGCTCACCTTCCATGGACTATCGACTACCGCGCCAAACACCACCCGCGTGCCGGGGCTGTAGAGACCCTCATCGGTGAGCTTTTTTCCAGTGAGCATGCGAGTTGGTGGAATCTGTTGATCAAACGCCTTGCGCATGGCTGATTGATCATCTGGAGAAACAACTGTTCCAGTGACAATCAAAAGTGTCGGCGCAGACCACTTGAACACTTTGCTTTCAAACGAACGCATCGAATATCCAGATTCGGAGCCCATATAGAGCTTCATCAGCTTGCCATACACCTGATCGTGGCCCAACAAACTGGACAACTGAGCTAATTGTGGCACAGTCAGCAGCTTGGACGTGCCCTGTTCGGTCGCCGCGGACGAGTCTTTCTTGTCCTTGTTCGAGTACAAAAACTGGTCAAACAGCAAACCCAGCGATTTGAATAAATAGGGGAAAGCAACGTCCATTGCTGGTTTGAACTGAGGGTACATAATCTTGTGGTCGTCCAACGTCTTCATAGTAATGTTGGGGTTGATTGTCCGCAAGATATCTACAGCCCTGTCCAAATAGTTATCCACGGCTCTATTGTCCCCTACGTGGTTTTGAAGATACACGTCCATTGACTCGTGGGACTTGAAATTGGATAATGCTAGCAAATACCCCATGAGATGGCACATATCTCTGGCTCCGATGGAATAGCGGCCCATATCCATCTTCTCCAAACCCTGCACGACTCGGAATTCGTCCCATGATTCAACATCTTCCATGGTGAACATGACCAGGTCATCTTCATCGTCGCCGACCACAAATTTGTCGTTGCTACTGCTGTTTTTCTTCTCATTATTGACGTAGCTGGCATTTTCGTACGTCGCAAGCGACATAAAGAGCAACTTTGTAAAGTTGTACTGGGAGCTCAGCAGACGGCGGTACTTGCCATTGTGAAACGCAATCACCTTTATCAGATTCGACAGCGTAAGCGGCGCCGGGGCTAGAGTGTTGACAAACGGAAATGCCGCCAAAAACGCTGTCGACTTGAAGATTAAGCTTCCGACGCCAAAGTGGTCGGGAATCGACAAGTATTTTATCCTACCACATTATTGTTAATTCACGTCTCTCTCATTGTCCAAACTACACTCACAATGTATCCTCCTTCCAGTAGTCCCCCACTGAGTCGTCGTGATCAGCCAGGCTCTTGAACACTTCCTACACCACCACCGCAATCAGCACACAATTACAGGGCAAACCACACAAACTACCTACTTTGATGGACCATATTTCTATCGCACTAAACTCCGCTGCACATTTCTTGCTGAACAGAAACGACACCTCATCAGGCGTCAGCTTCCTCTCTTCCTTGCTCTCGCTTTGTCCCATCGTCTGACGTGATGTCCCCGACCTTGAAACGTTGGGACCTTCTCACCAACCTGATGATATATCTTGTCTCAGACCATGATAAACGCCAAGGGTCAGTTCGCAGATACGGGGGGAATGCTGTTACTGCGAGGTTTTCGCCAGAGCCATAGAGCGCGGAGATGGTTACTGTTGCAGGTCCGCGGGCTTTGAAAGCTGTCAAAAGCAGCAGCCGAGTGTACGGAACGCCGACATTGACTCTTGGTCGGTTTTCCGAAGCTCTTAGGACTTCCGATCTGGGGACTTGCAAGCGCAATTGTTCTCCTGAAGATGATCATTGGAACGGTAGGGGGAGCTTTGGGTTGGGTTTTGTACGTTTGACAAGAAATTGAGCCGAAATAGTCCGCTCATGCAAGCAATGCATGGCATTGCGGGAATTTCCGTCCTGTTCTTTCTCTTTCCTCGGATTGTAAAGACAAACTAGGTAACTCGACAGGAAAAAGTCGACCAAAATGTACACTTTTTCTTAGCAGCACATGGCCTATGCTGTTGTCGTACAGGCACGGCTTGATCGCGATAATTACTTTTTACTGTATCGGAAACCGGGGGCGAACCGAGGTGCAGCAGCATGTTTCGATCTTCACGAAATTTTCTTTTCCTTGCTGAACTGAAGATAACAACCGCTTTTTTATAAAGAGCAACTGGCTTGCTTCCCAGGCTCTTTGCTCGCAAATTTTTTTTTTTTTTTTTTTGTCATCTGTTTTCGTTTCCGTCCTGCCGTGCATCGACGGAATGGGTCGTCTAGTATCACTTATCACTTGCGGGCTGATGGGCCACCATTCATCGGGCAACAGCAACAGAGCTCATGAGATGCGCAATCACCAAGAAGATCAGGAGACTCAGGTCCATCTGTTCCATCGTCGAAACAGATCATCAGATTCATCATCAAGCAAGAGTGGCCACCACCACGACGCACCCCCTGTTGTCCCGGGCAGCGACTACCAGATCCACGACCAGGATCTCCGTCGTGTAGGCACAGAAACCACCGCCCCCTCTCAGCACACCAACCTAGAACCGCCCCGTGAGGACACAGATCCAGACGCAATAAACCATCCAGTTATGGTCGACACCACTCTATCTCCGGGATTTGGAGTCGCTCGGTGAACAACCTCACACATCTCTTACCAACTGTATTCCTAGCTCTGCATGCCTCATAGGATCAGGGGCAAATATTTAACCTTTTTGTTAACCTTGTAATCAACGTCCGTCCAGGATGGCTCGTTGTCAGCAACGAGTAGCTAATTTAACAACACATAATTCTTAAGCCCCATATTTATAGCTGAAATTTAATGTATTGGAGTTCCAAGGAGGCGGTAACTAATTTAACTCAGGCACGCTCACATCCAACACGGCGTAAAGTAAGCATTCACTACGGTCGCTTGCAAACAGCAATATGCTCCTATATGATAGCATGCATGGTCCAGAAGACACAACAGTCCATCTTTGTATATAAAACCAGTGATGATTCTTGGGCTTCATTGAAACCTCAGCCGTGGCCTGCGCGCACAGCGCGGCCAGTCATGATGATGGTTGGAAAGAGCAAGAAGCTGATGGACGTTTCTGCTTTTGCGCCTCTTGGAACTTTTTCGACCAAGATATAATGTCGCGGTATAATGTTTTTGAAATACCAAAGGAGGTTCTGGCCACGCTCAAGCCGTTGAACTTTGACCAAGAGAATGCGCCGGAATCTTCGCTGACTCCGTCGACTGATCCGGCGCCAAAAGTTAGCAAGGCGTCGTTTGAAGCTGATTTGGAGGACGGTAAGACGATTAGTTGTTCTTATTGTGGCCAATTGGCAGCTCGGACAGCTGAGGAGTTACGCAATCACTACAAAAAGGACTATCATAGGTTTAACATCAAGCGCAAGATGAGAAATGAGTCTCCCGTGTCAGAGGACGAGTTTGACAGAATGGCCGAGGATTTGGACGAGTCGTTGTCTGGATCTGACGATGACAGCGATAGTGATTCGGACGGCGAGGTGGACAAAGTAGCTGCTCTGGTCGACAAAAGCACATTGTCTTCTATTCAAGAAGAGGCCGAAGGGTCGCCCAATCCTGTCAAAAATTCTTTACACGGTTCTCCATACGCCTTTTTCACGTCTGAGAAGTTGGAAAAAGAAAAATGTTTGGCCGTCTACAAGAACATCATGAACCTGGACACGCTAGAGAAGGATCCAATGAAGGCCCTGCACACTTTGAAACGTGACGGCCATTCTGTGATTGTTATGATTGGCGGCGGACATTTTTCTGCTGCAGTTTTTGCTCATGAACCTATCCCCAAACAGAAGCCCACGATTTCAAACCCATTCTGCCATATTAATGTCCTGGCACATAAGACTTTCCATCGATATACCACCAGAAGAAAGCAAGGTGGCTCGCAATCTGCATCGGATGCTGCCAGAGGCAAGGCTAATTCCGCAGGCTCATCGTTAAGAAGATATAACGAACAGGCCCTTCAAAATGAAGTTAGAGAGCTTCTGCTGTCATGGAAGTCGCACATTTCGTCTGCAGATAACATATATATTCGCGCCAACGGCAAGACTAATCGCGCTGTCATTACCAATTATGAAAATGCTCCAATATCTACAAAAGATCCAAAGGTGAAGAACCTGCCGTTTACTACTTCGCGTGCTACTAGTACTGCGGTCAAGCGTGCGTGGGTGGAATTGACAACGGCAAATGTGGTCAATACACCGAAAGTCAAGACGCCAAAATCTGCATCTCCCAGCCCTGCACCCCAGAAACAACAGCAGCCAAAGCCAGCTGTAAAGCACCAACTTACAGCTGAAGAGACGCATACAAACGAGTTGATTGGATTTATAAAGAAATCTAGATCTCCACGAATCACAGCTTATCTCAAGACACACAAGTTGTCGCCAGATTTTCAATTCGAGCCCAAATCACAGTATACATCAACACCGACTCCACTCTTTTACGCTGCCGACCACGGAATACATCATGTTGTACAGACATTACTGACCTCATTGAATGCGAACCCGGGCATTAAAAACATTAATGGCAGATATCCATACGAAGTGGCTGATCGAGCGACCAAAGATGCATTCCAGCTTGCTCGCCATTCTATGGGTGAGTCCAAATGGGACTGGGATGCTTGCAAAGTTGGACCACCGTTGACCAAGAAGGACATTGAAGACCGCAATGCAAAGGATAAAGCAGAGCTTGAAAAGGCTCGACAGCAAGATTTGCAGCGAATGGAAAGAGAAGAAAGGGAACGAAAGCTCCAGAACACAATCAATAAACACGGTCAAGGTAGGAAGCTGGCTTCCAATGTGGTCACTTCAATTGGCCAAGACGCAGGTCTGCGAGGCTTGAGTGAGGAGGCTAGAATGCGACTTGAGCGTGAGCGAAGGGCCCGCGCTGCTGAAGCGAGATTTAGAAAGCAATAGGCCTATTAGATAGAATATAGATTATGCCATGAACTTTTTACGCTACTTTCCACTCGGAATTAAATGCAATGGTGAACTGGATCAAAAACATCAATCTTCTATATTAGACTTGGTAAACATGAAAGAGACGGTCGGTTTGGCGGAAGATTCCTTGAGAACAGCCTGCAGAATTTCATCACCAACCTTCGATAGCTTTACATCATCTGCCAAAAGTGAAGCTGGATTAATATGCCGATACTCTAGCAGTCTCTTGAGACGCTCACTGGCTCTTAACCGTTTAGGGACGAAGGGACCCTTCTCAGCAACTTCTTTAGCGTTCATGAACCCCCCTAAACCTTCCGTTGTTCCAGCGTCATCAGAGTCATTTTCGGAATCGTTCGACTTTTGGCTCAAAATTGCTTCAGCACCATCTTGGCTACATGCACAGCCTAACAGATCATGAGTATGTGAGTTTGTGTGCTCATGAAGTTTGAAGATGTCGCGTAATTCTTCTGCGGTAAAAGAGTTGCTAGATTTGTCTCCGACTCCGCTATCGTTTCCATTGACACCGTCTTCCATGAATCTAGAAGCTAGACCCTTCTTGGTAATTTGCCGCTGATATATCTTTTCGTCTATGGTTCCGGTCAGTAATAACCTGTAAATATACACTGGTCGCTTCTGTCCTTCTCGATGGATTCTAGCCATGGCCTGTTCGTCAACAGTGGGATTCCAATCTCCGTCTATAAGAAAGAGCCTAGAGGCTCCAATCAGATTTAATCCAGTGCCACCGCTTTTGGCGGACAGCAGGAATGCAAATATCCCAGATGACGATGAGTTGTTGAATCTGTCCACAAACTTTTGGCGATCCGTGTTCTTGGTGTTGCCGTCTAAACGAATGCTGGACATTTTTAGATGCTCCAGCATTAGCTCAATAAGATCCAAAGCCTTAGTTGACGTTGACACGATAACGACCTTCTCGTCGGTCTCGTTACGTAACTTTACTAGCATCAGCTTTAGTGTTGCTAGCTTTCCACTTAGCATGCTAGAATTGCTCTTTTTACGGGGATTGTTTAGCAAGGGCGAGTTGCAAATCTTCTTCAGTTTGGTTATAGCTGCTAAAGCAGTCATTCGGCCCAGGGTTTCAATGGACTCTTTAACCTCCTGAGATTGCAAGGCGTCGAGATATTCAGTTCGTTGGACTTGGGTCGGGTTACAGAAGAGCACGGTTTCTGTTTTGGGCGGAAGAAAAGCTTTTATCGTATCAGCCGTTCTACGTAACACGAAGCCTTTTGTCTTTAGAATCAGTTGATTCAATTTCTCCTCTCCGCGGTCACGGTTCTTCTGGGTTGCCTGGGGGTCTTGTGCTCGCAAAATGGGAATTTCGAATTCCTTCTTAAATTCATTGGGCTTACCAAGAATCCCCGGGTTCAGGAAATCTGCCATGGCGTAGAATTCGGATAGGTTGTTCTGAATCGGAGTCCCTGATAGCATGACGCGCTTTGGGGTGTTCAAGGAAAGAATGGATTTTGTGGCCTTACTGTCGGAGTTTTTCAGCTTCTGCGCTTCGTCGCATACGATTATATCAAAGTTTGCATTTTTCAGCACTTCGGCGGCAATTCTTAACCTGTCGTATCCGACAATCATCACCTGATAGACATTGCTATTGACAAACTCTTTCACGTCAGACTTTGCATTGACCACAAACAGGCGCAGCCGCAGGGTGCCCAACCATCTGGTGAATTCTCGCTTCCAATTGTCCATCAGAGTCACTGGACACACCACCACCGCCTTCTTGATCACACAGCTCTTTCCCTGATAAGGCGACTGCTTAAACAAGGTCCAGAGCAATGCAATCGTCATCAACGTTTTGCCCAAACCCATGTCGTCAGCCAGCAACGCTCCGTTGCCGCCCATGTTATCTCGATATCCCATCACGCATTCGTACAAGAACTTTACACCCTCAATTTGGTGAGGTCGTAGCTGGTCGGCCAACAGAGGGTCCAGCACTACGTCCACAATCTCTGCACTGCTAGCCTTTGCCGATGGCGGTCGAGGGAACGCTATCGCCCCTTCCCGGTTCGGATCATGTCGAGGACCAGGCTTTTTCTTTAATCCATAGAAACTGGAGAGCGGGGACGCTGTACCCATATTCAACGGATTTGGCTTGGTCACAGCGGGCTTCGCCATTGGCTTTGAAAAAGCCTTATTCTGCTCCTTGACTTCGGCGGCCCCGTCTATCATCACTTCCTTCATACCCACACTTAAAATTTCTTCCTCCTGAAGCTTTTCGCGATTAACCTTCAGCCGCCCAACCGTCAGCCCCCCGGAGTCCTTCACCACCGCACTCCCATTCTCCTGAACAAGCATAACCCCGTCATCTTCCCACGTCTTGTGCTTCTTGTTGGACATCTTCCGGATCATCACATTGTACCGCCATATTCCTCCCCCCGCCGGAGCTGCCCGCTTGTTCGCTCCATGCTCATGTTCCGTGCTATTCGGACGCTTTAACCAATTCACATTCGAGCTCGACAGCACTCCCTCTCCGCTCCCCTTCGGCTTGAACATGGCCCTCTGCTATATTTTACCGCGTCTAAACCCATCTACAGCTCCCGATTCACAGGCGCGCGGCTGGAGGTCACGTGATACTTCTTCTCTCAGTAAAAAAAATATATATATATATATATATATATGGTGGGCGACGAGGACAGCGGCTGTAAGCGAGCAATTAGCCAGAGCACCAATCGGCCTGGCACGTACTGGGTCTGTATGGGCGGAAACGGGTCCGTGAGGCTGGCCCGTGAAGATAGCACGATTCCAGCTGAGAGCGGTCCACAAGCGTTGTGGGAGTGAAAAGCCGTTCAATTGGCGGGACAAGCATCGGCGATTGAGGTGCCGGGCCTAGTGTCCGGAGGTGCCCGACAATACCTTAAGATGTATAGGCCATTTGTGGGCTCCAGAAGGCGGAAATTTCAAAGTACCTGTTTTTTGGTGTCGGACGGCGGGAAGGCCGATGAAAAGCCGCACACGCTCCGCGTTGGGAGGGCGCGTATTTCCGCTATCGACAAGTTTCGTCGAGGTCGTTACCTTTACGGCTAGTGGAGGTCCCCATGTAAGCGGAGTCGAGCTCAATTGGTCTTTCGGGCAGCTCTTGGGCCAATTGGGTCTGTGGAACGGCGGGCTGGCCTTCCGCAAGGTATTGGAGCAGGGGGCTCACGGGTCTCTTCCGTGGAGGGTTCGCATCAACAACGACGCACTTTGTCCGACCGTCGCCGTACACAGGTCAGAGGCGTCAATTGGCTCGATTTTGAGGTAGCAGGCCGCAAATAATAAGCAGTTGATCGTCCTCCCTCGGTAGCTGCGATGTGCGGACCCCGTCCCGGCTGGGTGGGGAATGGTCCGATGCCAGTGGTTGACTTGCTCGCCAAACACCAATTGCAAGCAGCACAATCAAGCGGCCTTCTTGTATGTGCTCAAACTGTCCGCTCAAGCATCGGGCGACATAGTCAATGCTTCTAAAAAAAAAAAAAAATAAATAAATAAATGATTGAGACCGGGTTAGGGTTTGGGGTCGGCTAAAATCGGGGTTCATTTCGCGTGTGCCTGCGGTTAGCAGCGGGTGAAGGATGACGGGAGACTACCCCACACTGGTAAATATATAAGGACCCGAGCACCCGCCATACGACTCGTGGTTGAGTGGGTAGTAGTAGTAGGAAAGAGACATGACTTCAGACATTACTTTGGCGACGTATTTATTCAACCGGATCAAGCAGCTCGGGGTTGAGCACATCCTGGGTGTGCCTGGAGACTTCAACTTGATGCTGCTTGATTACATCTACGAGGTGCCACCTCTCAAATGGGTCGGGTTCTGCAACGAGCTCAATGCTGCATACGCTGCTGACGGGTACGGCCGATTCAAGCAGGCTCCAGGTGTGTTGATCACTACTTACGGGGTTGGCGAGCTGTCAGCGCTCAATGGTATTTCTGGAGCCCGAGCCGAAAGTGTGCCGCTTTTGCACATTGTAGGCACCACCGGCCGACCAATTCAAGAGGAGCATCTTCTGATCCACCATGTCCCTCCTGGTGACGGGCTCGAGGAAGCAGATCACACTCTATACATGCAAACGTCTAAGCCGCTAGCATGTGCGCACGAGTTTCTGTACGATCCAAAGAAGGCTCTGGATCAAATTGACCACGTCATCACCCAAGTGTCTAAGCAATCCAAGCCAGGATATCTGTACATCCCAGTTGATATGGTCCACAAGAAGGTGTCCAGCGACCGACTGAACACGCCTCTGGATTTGAAGATTGTCAACAAGGGGCAGGAGGACTTGGAAGACAAGGTTGTTCAGCAAGTGTTAGAGGCCATCTACAATTCTCGCAACCCTGTCATCATCGCCGATACGCTAGCAGAGAGACACCATGCTGTCGACCTGGTCAAGCAGCTGGTCGACAAAACCAAATTCTTGTCGTTCAATACTTCCATGGGTAAGGGTATTGTGGACGAGAACCATCCGTCTTATGTCGGCGTGTACAACGGCAAGGCATCTGGAAAAGGAATTGCCGAGGCTATTGAGCGCGCTGACCTCAGAATCCACATCGGCCCCCTGTTCTCCGATTCTAACACTGGCGGCTTCACTCACGAGACCAAACCAGAAAGTAGCATCCAGCTCCACCCGTTGTACTGTTCGGTCAAGGGCCACCAATACGACCACCTGCACTTTTACCCAGTGCTGGAGAAGATTTTGAAGCAGCTAGATGTTTCCAAACTCCCCGCAGTGACGGAAAAACCTGAACGTGCACCAATTGAGCAGGAGGAGAATGCTGGCTCTGCTGACGGAATCACCCAGACTTACTTTACAGAGTTCATGAACAAGTTCATGCGTCCAAACGACTCCCTCCTTGTGGAATCAGGCACTTTCCAGTTTGCCTGCCAGGACATTTACATGAAGGAAAACTCTTCTTTCGTCACGCAAATCTTCTATTCGTCAATTGGCTTCACTCTGCCGGCCTTGGTTGGCTCCTGCCTCGCCCGCCGTGAACAAGACCATCCTGGCCGATGCCTCCTTGTTGAGGGTGACGGGTCGGCACAAATGACCATCCAGGAAATCGGAACTATGGTCCGCAACAAGCTCAATCCAGTAATCTTCCTTCTTAACAACGACGGTTATTCGATCGAGCGAGCCATCTGGGGTCCCAAGCAAGGCTATAACGATATTTGCCCTAACTGGAAGTGGACCCAACTGTGCGAGTCCCTCGGTGGCACTCCCGGAAAGGACTGCGCTTCGTTCAAGGTGTCGACCAAGCAGGAGCTCGACAACTTGCTCTCCTCTAAGGAGTTCGAGTCGCACTCTGACAAGCTCCGCATGGTTGAGGTTGTGCTCGATGCCTTCGACTACCCGTGGAGACTACGGTCCCAAGTCCAAAGAATGGGCAAGTTTAACAGAGACAAGTTTGAGGCCTATGCCAAGAAAGCTGGCGAGGCTTAAATAAATAGATTAATTGACAAAATAATAAAACATATTTCGCCTTGCAAAAAAAGACTGGGTCAAGAAACTGCTTATTTGTATTACAACATTACGATTATTACATCCTATCCGGTTCTCTGGCGTTTGGGGGACTCGAGCCCCTGTTTGTAGACAATTTCGTTAACAAGCTGCTGCTGCTGCTCACCATTCAAACCATCATCCTCATGTTCATTATCATCATTATCTCGATCAGAATTAACGTGCTGGTTAATAAATTCGGCTGCGTTTCGCTGGAAGTAGCCCCAGTATCGTTCAAAGATTTCCTCACGCGCAGTCATGTCCAGAGAGTGCGTGACTTCGTCCTTCATGACGTCCTTTATGCGTTTGAACACAAACACGTAGAAAAGCACCTTGATTGTGTGCAGCGACTTGGTTGGGGCCTTGAAGTGATAGTTGTCTAATATGCTCTCATTGACCGGGCGCTCCATAAACTCAAAGTTAAAGTACTGTGCGCCATGACGAACCGAATGCAGCCAGTCGTTGCTGTATCTGTCCATACGCGTCTGAATGCGGTCGAGCTTCTCAGAACGAGTAGAGTGTTTGTCACTCTGCAAGGTCACATTGCTCACGTAGCGCTCGACCACGTCGCTTACGGGCACGCAGCATCTGAGCTCGGTTTCGTCAATCGCAATCGTCTTTTTCGGGGTCGTGGTGAAGTTGAAAGCCAGGTTACAGTAGCGATCGCTGAACAGGGTCCACTGACTCTCGGGATACTTCCAGATGACGGTACTAAACCAATTTTCGCCGTAGCAGTCTTCGTCAAAGTTCCAGAACGGATCCTGGCGGACCAAGTCGGGGTTGTTCAAGACATACAAAAACCGATCGAGTGCCGAACAGAGAATGTCCGGCAGCTGTCGACGGGGCTTCTTGTTCACGTCGCGCTTCTCATACCATTCGCCGACCCAATGGTAGACTTGGCAGGGCAGCACGTCAAATTCAGCCACCTCGTCAATGTTGATGTTGACCAGCCGGGTGTCGTCGTTGCACGTGGACTTGAGCATTGTGCGCAGCACATTTTGTAGGTCCTTGTGGGCGACTCTGTAAACGCCATCCTGGTGGTTGTGTACGCGTACCAGTGCGCTCACTGCTCGCAACAGACCAGTGTCGTGGTCGATGCTGAAGAGAATGTCATGGTCGTCATCGTAATGGATGAAGCCGATATAAATTACATTTGTGAACGGGGCAGTCCGTGCAGAACACGCCGATAACAAGGCGCCCATGTAGAAGTTTTTAAACTCCATCTGTTTGCCGGCGTCCTGGAAGTTTGGATCGAGCGAGTCGTCCTTGTAATGCTTGAGCACGGACCGGCGGACCTCGGAATTGGACATCTTGCCAAACTCCGGGTCCTCTCGCTCGTGGGAGTGGCGGTTCATGTAGTCCAACGCCTGGTTGGAGAGCCGATCGCCAAAGAGACGCAAGGAGCAGTCGACGCAAAAGTCGAGCAGGTTGCGCACAATCTTGGACGACACGTCGATTTTCAGCGCCGCTAGGTTCTTTTCAACAATGTTGATCTTCTGGTGGTTCAGCAGCACATGCACGCCCGCCAGCACCCATATCGTGTCCGAGAGATTGAGGGAAATGCTGTAGTAATCGCGTTCCTCCGCGTCCTTGGAAACCCGCTTCGTCCATCGACCGCGACCCGCTCGGTTGACAAGCTTGAAGTGGCCCTTGGCGCTGTCCTCTTTCGGCAGCAGCGTCCGCCACTCCTCAGCAATCGAGTAGCAGATGTACGAGTATATGTTCCGCCAGTCGTGGACGCGGCTCAGCTCAAACACGTTAAATGCCCGCTGGATGTAATCCGTCACCTCCTTGATCTCCAGCACGTCCTCAGGCGCGTAGATGTCTGTGCTCGCCACAGGCGCTCCGCTGGGCTCCATCATTCTTATTTCTTTCTTCCTTCTTCCTCGTCGAATGGCGGACTGACAAAAATCCTTTGGGCATGCATGCGCGCACCCACTAATAAACCTCCCCGTGCATGCGCGCACTCTCATTTGCTTATGTAAGCGCAGTTACAAAGAGTGGCGCTCGCCGGTGGCTGTGTTAATTGCCCGGCCCTTGACGTGCAAGTCTGTAGGCTGAGAACTGGCCGTTGGCTGGAAATAGAGGGGGCAAAGCAATGCTATGGATAGAAGAAAGAAAGGTGGAAGGCAATACAAAGAGAGTAAACTGCCTTAGGGTCTTCTGGCATGGAGCCGTAAGGGGCTGATCACCGGCCTTTGGTAGCGCGTGCGCGACGATGGTCGGGTGAGCCCCGATGGGCGCGTGTGGTTGCATGGCAACGACATTATAGTCATAATGTGCTTATTAGATTTAATTAGGGACAGATGGGTTCTGTGTCGTAAGAGAAAATGAGTATACGAGTGAAAGCTTCACAGGTTGCATTCATACAGGGCTCGGTGCAGTAGTTATTATTTAATTAGGGAAGATGGGTTCTGTGTCGTAAGAGAAAATGAGTATACGAGTGAAAGCTTCACAGATGGCATTCACAGGGCTCGGTGCAGTAGTTATTAGATTTATTTTTATTTGATTTATATAGGGAAAGATGGGTTCTGTATCGTAAGACAAAATGAGTATACGACTGAAAGCTTCACAGATGTCCTTTATACAAAGCTCGGTGCAGTAGCAGTACAAGCTTCTTGTAGGCCATGCCTGTTGCATACATGCACCCACCCACCCACACTCGTATTATAAATATATATATATATGTATTTGCATATAAATATTATATGAACACGTGACTTAGCCTAGCGATTGGGAGTTTTGTTATACAAAGGTCAGCGCGGCATGCAAGATAAGGACGCGGCGCGAGTCAGTGCGATAAGCAGAAAGTGGAGGAGAGGCCATGGGACCATCAGTCGAGGAATATGGAAGACCCGAAGTCGACGATTGAGAAGATATTTTTCACTGGGGGGAACGGAGAACAAGTGAATCGGTGGCATTACGAGAATGGGCCCAGTGGAGTGCAGACGAAGCCCGATGTGCACTTGCCTCCGTACATGACGTTCCCCACCCTTGTGCACACTGGGGTGCCTAGGGGACTTGCCAGTCGTATGGGGGAGGCGAGCGAGATGAGTCGCCATGGAGCAGAGATGGCTCGCTATGTCCGTAGAGGAAGCAGTAGCAGCACGTCTAGTTCGGAGGACGAGTTTGTGGGCAGAACCGAGGGCTCTGGCCATCGGGGGAGACGTGCGAGCACTGGGTCGAACGAAACCGAGGTGAACCCGCGAAAGAATGACCTTGTTTCCAAGTTCATGGAGATGAGCCATCTGCAGGGCCAGATGTCGATGGAGGACGTTTTGCGAATGCGCAATGAGCAGCGGTGTTTCTTCTGTGGCATGCGGGGTCATCTGGCCCTGAGCTGTCCAGAGAGAAAGCTCAACAAGTAATATAGCCAGCTAGTTCTATTGCACGTATGATATATAATATATCCAATTCAGCGTGTGTGTGTGTGTGTGTGTGTGTTTTGCACGCTACAGGTCCATTTCTAGACTTGGGTCGTAGTCTGGGGGTGCGGCGGTGATGGCTATTGAACCATCGGGGGACACTTGGGCATTCTGACAAGATATATGGATATGAGGGAAGTTGGCCCTAATGTCGTTGACCTGGTCGTCGGCTATGCCAAGGGGATCCTGGGGTAGCCAAAGACAGGGACGTTTGGCGCGGATTGCACGATGGTAATAGGACTGTTCAATCAAGTGCTCTTGCTGTTGGCGACTGAGGTGGGCAAACTCGGTCTCAATTCCGTCAAATATCGTACGGGGATCTCGAGGTATCAAAGTAGGCTGGTGTTGGCGGCTGTGGGTATTAGACTGGCTGGCACACGATACGGGGAGGTATTTTAGAAGGCGCGTGGTTTTGCCGTAGAGATGAACGTGGTATATGACCGTGCCGATGAAGGTCAGAAACATTGTCGTCGTGTACCACAGCGACAGCTTGGACTCTGCCGCGTGGAGAAGGAACAGGCCGATGAGACAGAATTGCATTGTGTACAGGCCAACAAAAAGCTGGAATATGGCAGCTGGGTATAGTAGCCCGTTGGACTCGTGTTTGGTGACCACACATAGAAGTAAGCGGTACTTGAACGAGAGAAAGATAAAGACAAAGGCGGCTGTTGAGAAAACCACCATCAGCGGAGAGATAATGGAGTACACAAGGGTGATGACGGCAAGGTTTGTGTACACTGGATAAACGGCCCCCCACTCTATGGTTGGAAACTGAACAAGCAGGGCGAACTTGTCCCTTGGGGTTTGTTGGAAAAACGACACAGGGAAGAACTGAAACAGCAGTGCCATGGGCTGAAGCAAGGAGTTTCCTAGGGTGGACAGTGACTGGATGGTCATGTATGCAAAGAAAAAGTTTGATGCCTTTGGAAGGTTCTCGGCCAGTAGCTTGGGGAAGGCCGCTGGGTGTTGAAACAACTGGTACACGACGGTTGTGATTCCCGAAGACACGGTGATGACAAGAAAAAGCTGAATGAAGAGAAATATAAACATGGAACGCTGGATGTCCAACTGAACATCGACCATGGTCGCATGTCCGCGAAGGGTGGCCAACAGTCGAAAGAACTTTGGAAGTGCAGATAGCAGCATGGCGAGTGATATTGACGGCAAAATCCCCGATGCAATGTGTATTACCCTCGGAGGTATTCCCTTTAACCACCCCAGACCAGGAACCAGTCTTGCCAAATACTGGATTTGAGAAACAAGGCCAACAAGCCCCACTGGAAAAGCCCAGCCAAAGATAACGAGGCCAGTGACAAGGCCAGCGATGCCTCGTCGAGCAAAATGGATTTTTGAAGACACGGACAGGTTTGCCCACAGCACTCCTTTGGGGCTGACTTCTACGCAGGGCAAATTGGAGGTTAGTGTGGGGAAAATGTTGGATTGACATGCCATGTGTGCAGAGATTTGATTGTGAAACTCGATAAAGGCTGAAGCAGAAGATTTACCGTCAGGCGGAAAACTCATCGGCTGCTGCTGCAGCCTTTCAATTTCCACATTCAACGCCTCTAACTCTCCCTTGCACCATGAAAGCGTGTCAGCTTTTGCCAAGTGCACAAATGGAAACGTCCAATGCCATATTCTGTGGGTTGGCCGATCACGTTCGTGCAAATATGCTCTCCAAAGCATTCCGGGCACAAGCAATTCATCATTCTTTACTAGCCCGGTTGTTGGCTGACGACGTTTTTTGCTAGCCCTAAGGGCTCTAAATATCAAACAGGTTAACCCCTTCTCCAGTCGCTGGAACACACGGCCCCTTCGTTTTTGAAGCTTGGTAATCTCTCTATAGTCCCTATTAAGCCAAACTCGCTTGACTCCACCCGGAAACGCGTCGAACACAGATTTTAGCTCAAGCTCGCTGATGCCGGCCGGCAAGTGCTGGACTAGTATCGTTCGAGCAGAGGCTTTGGACGAATGCGCTGGCTCCAACAGATGCTGTTGTCTTTTGTGGATGTAAAACCTCAGTTCTTTTTGGAATATAGCGCATAGTACTACCACGAGACATATCGAAAGAATGAGGTGTGCCAGGTAAAAGAGTGGGGCGGAAGATGCAATGTTTGTCCACGACAGACAGTCCAGGCCCTCAGCACGGTCGCCTATTGAATTTATGCCTACCAACACTGGCATGATCGTCAAACTGCACACTGCGAAGATAAGGAGACATAGCAATAGATAACGTAAAAAGAAATAAGCATCTGGCCCAGTTTTTTCATACACCTCCTCCAAAGAGCACTTCACGACATGCCACATGCACCCATAGTCGTCTTCATTAACCTGCAGTCGAGGCGGCACTCTACAGGTTCTCGGAAGATAGATATGCTTAAACCGCCGCCTCAACACGCAGAAAAGCACACATTGAACCACACACACCATCAAGGAAATGGAGATGGAAGACAGAAGAGGAACTATTCCCCTTCCATAATCCACCTGAGCAGATCCTGCCTGCGACGACGTGAAGAGACGTGTCAGATTACCAGCCATAGTATAACCATAACACGCAAACTCAGTCTGGCATTCTGCCCTGAAGGTAAACCTTTTTTCACTAACCCAAACCAGCAGCTACATGACCACCACCTGGGACACCTTCGAATACGCCTTTCAAAGCTGGGCAACCATCGTACCCACTGCACTTGGCCGATTGAATCCGCCTGAACATCGATATGTTAGAAATCGCCGTTAAGCAATGCAGCCGAAGAATATCTGGCCTTGCTTCATGCATGCATAGGCATGAAGTACTTATCGCATTGGACGTGCCGAAGGAATTGTGTACCCCCTGGTTTTTCGCCATTATCTACTTTTCTTTGTACAGATCCCAAGACACGCCCGTCTGCATTAAACGTAATAGCCCTCAGTTAGCAAATAACAAGTGCTTTGGACGAACTGCTCGCCGGCACTTTGCTCGCGATAGATAGCGCCAGGACATGCGAGGATGATCGCCAAGCAACTCCAGGCACAAGCACCAGTTAGCAGGGACAATAGCCTGCGATTTGTTGATCACGCCAGCAAGTTGGCCATGAGCAAATGGTAATGATAGTACTAATACTGTAGCTTCTAGCTTAACAAAAAAAAAAAAAAAAAAAAAAAAAAAAAAAAAAAAAAAAAGAACTCCATCAGTGTTCTTTGAAAAATCGGGTGGATGGTCAACCCCCTGACCCCGGTTCATGCATTAGAAGAGCAAAACAACGGTCGCAGATCAAAACACAAAACCGATAGAGCAAATTGCGCAACTGGCTATTATTACTCAGTTGGACTCCTGTCTCGCCCTTAACCAAAGTCCAGGA
>JAJMBO010000077.1:26820-61889 GCA_030585065.1 Blastobotrys persicus
AAAAAAAAAAAAAAAAAAGGGGGGTCACAATCGGAGTTTGAGGGTCTGAGTGCCGCTCGATCAATTAGTCCCATCCCCCGGTCCAAGCGGAGGAAAAATACTGTGCAGTGGGAAAAGCTGTTGGATGCCGAGATATGACCTCAGAGAAACAACTCATCCATGTATGGCTTCTTTTTTTAGCAGATACATTCAGTTGATCCTACTCAGTCAGGCATGATGTGCGATGCATGCGCTGGACTCAGCCCCAGACACTGTGTCAGCCAGCCATTCGATTTTCGGTTGTGTGAAGACAGGCCTGGTCAGCAGCGTCCACACGCGCAGAACCTTATAAATAATGGCGCTTACGCCGTGTAGAGAAGTAACTTCAAATTGCTATATACCATCATGAGGACTAGTCAGCTTCTCGTCACGTTAGCCACTGCGCTCTCCGCCGTCGGCGCTCAATCATCGTCCACCTGCAACCCTACCAAACAATCCTGCAAGCCCAATCCTGCTTTGGGCAAGGCGCTAGCCATCGATTTTCGGGATGGCAAGTCCAACGAGTTCAAGGCCGTCCATGCTGGCAAGAAGATTTCGTATGGAGATGATGGCGCCGACTTTGTGATTGAGTCCAAGGGTGACAATCCGACGCTTCAATCAAAGTTCTACATCATGTATGGCCATATCGAGGCCATGATCAAGGCTGCGCCTGGTACTGGCATTGTTTCTAGTTTTGTCTTGCAGAGTGACGATCTGGACGAAATCGATTATGAATGGTTGGGCGGAGATACCACTCAGGTGCAATCAAACTATTTTGCCCAGGGGGATACCACAAACTACAACCGGGGTCAGTTCCACCAGGTGGATTCCCCGCAACAGCAATTTCACAACTACACCATTGAATGGAATGACAAGGAGACCATTTGGTATATCGATGGCAACCAGGTTCGTTCTATCGGCGCGGATAATGACGGCGGATACCCACAGACGCCAATGAGTATTAGAATAGGTTCCTGGGCAGGCGGCGATCCTTCAAATGCTGACGGAACCATCCAATGGTCCGGTGGAAAGACCAACTATGGGGATGGTCCTTTTCATTTTTACGTCAAATCCCTTTATGTTCAAGATTATTCCACTGGTGATGAGTACGTCTATACTGACAGGTCCGGCACCGCCGACTCGATTGAGGCCAAGGGCGGTAAAGTAAACGGCAACAAGGGTGCTGATGACAAGCTTGAACTCTTCCACTCGCAAATGTCCAATTCTGGCGGTACCGCCCCAAAGACCACCAAGGGGGGTAGCGGGTCCAACACTTCTTCGGCCAGCGCTCCCGTCATTACTTCAGCTGCCGAATCTGTTTCGGCCGCCTCTACCGATGGCGAGGACGAGTCCAACGGTCTCTCCAGTCCCTACTCAACCAACCATTCTGGAACGAGACTCTCTACTGCGGGGGCTGAAAATGATTCGGGCGCTGCAACTGCAGCTCCAACCGGCACCTCTGGAAACGAAATTTCTGGATCCGCTTCGTCCACCATGGACCAAGCCAATGATGCCACCACGCCCTTGCACGCTGCATGGTCCTTGATGACCTTTTCATCTATTGCACTGGCTCTTATGCTTTAATGACAACTTACTTTTTCTGTATGGCTAATGACGGGTTAATAAATATGGGTTAGATAGATTAAACTATTGTGACAAAATGATTCTCCATTTTTCTCCTGGCCGTAGTTCCAAAACGTCCCTCACTTCCGTTTCCACGGCGGAACATATTTTTGACACGAAGGCATTGGAGCCTTTTGTTCTTCCTGATCCTTATCCTTTTTTGCTCGGTCTTGACTAGCGGGGGTTCTAGACTCTTTCTCAGCGTTCCATCCCTCTTTGTTTTTGCTAGACCGATTACTCTCCTTTGTGCCCTTAGGTGGCCGCTCCTCAGGTTTATCCAATGAGAGACCAGAAATACTGTCAGCCAACGCATCAGCTTCATCCTTAAGACCTGGTCGACTTGGACGCTTGCTCTCGTCATCCAGGACTGGTCGAATGGGTCTCTTATGATCTTCATCTCGGACAGACCGAACAGGCCGAATTTTCCTTTTCTCACCCTCATCCACGAGAGCCCGAGTACTCCTTACTGGTCGGGCAGCCCTCGTTCGGGGTTGAACAGGCTCGTCTTCGTCCACTACCGGACGAATTGGCCGTTTATCATCCTCCTTTAGCACTTGCCGAGGTTTTCTCGTCCCCTGCAGGACATTATTGCCCTGCTGAGAAGGAACAGGTTTGGGAAGAATGCCTCCCTCCTGTTGGCCCATGGCCCTTCTGCGGCCTATCGGGACATACTTTGGCACATCCTCTTGTGGAACATAACCGGGCTTTACTTTTCTAGTCGCGCGTACTGTACCATCTGGCCTGACGCTTCCTCCCACATACCTGGTTCCATCTTCTGCAGTATGGATTCCTGATGCTGAGAGTTCGTCCATCAAAGTGTTGTTGGGAAGTTGGCGTCCCCGAAGCCAAAGATACACTACATCTCAAATGTATTTATTATTTATTGGTATCATTCCATAAGTTGTATGAAAATTAATGCAAAGTTTACTAACCCTGTATAAATTGTTTTATAGGTTGAGTTTGTCATTTAACCAGAATAGGAATGGTACTGCCTTACTTATCGTCGGCGGAGAAGGTGTTCGTCGTATTGTCGGTTTTGGACAAATTCTGAGCGTCCTGATCATCTTGCATTTGCAGACTGTGTTGTTTAATGGCCAGAGTGCACAGAAAACCAGCACCTGCCATGCCAATCATAACATAGAACATGACTTGAAATCCTTCCGAATAATATTGAATGGCTCGCTGCTTGAGGTAATCTGGCAACTTTTGGATCGCATTAACGCTGGATGGAGCGTTACCAGAGAGTAACTTCCCTATAGTCTTATTTTCATCTTGGTCTGCTAAATCCGTTATTCTGTTCTGGAACGCCGCTCCGCCAATCGCGATACCCACTGATAGGCCCAGCACTCTAAGAAAAGACTGAGCTGATGTGGCAACTCCTATATCTTTCTTCTCGATGCGTGTTTGCAACGAGATGATGAATGATTGGAAATTCAAACCCACAGGTGCACCGTAGAGCGCTGGATAAAGAATTCTCTGCGCAACGTTAGAAGTAGGGCTCAAAGTTGACAGGAGACCAATGAACCCAGTCGTCAGTCCTAAGCCAACCATCATCATTTCATGGTAGCGACCCGTCTTATTTATGACAATACCGCCTAATGCTGAAGTAAGGCCCATTATTGCTGCCTCTGGAAGAACATAGACTGACGCCATGATTGGTGATTGTGAATATACTGCCTGGAACAGGAATGGCAGATAATACACAACGCCCATCAAGGACACTGCGTGGAAAAAATTTCCAAATAATGAAAACCCCTTTGTGCGACCGGCGAATAATGCTGGGGGCATTAACGGCTCTTTAGGGACGTAAGCTTCGTAAACCATAAAGCCAATGAAAATAACTCCACTGAAAACTAGAAAGCAAATGATTATAGAAGACCCCCACTCATATTTCGTACCGCCCCAATCCAGGGCGAGCAGAAAGAGGCACGTTGCAGCAGTAGACAGAACAATACCGAGAAAATCGATTCGCTTGATTCCACCGAAAAAGGTCGTCTTGGTACGCTTCAACTTTAGTAAAAAAACCATGCATACTAATGCAAGCCCCCCAATAGGCAGGTTTAGATAAAAAGACCATCTCCATTGGCCGCCTTGTGTAAGAGCACCACCTATCAGAGGCCCAATACAACTTGCGACCATCCACGTCGTCCCAATAAACCCCATGAATAAGCCTCTTTGGTGCAAGGGAATCATATCGGAGGCTATAATATGCACGAGCCCTTGAGTCCCCCCGCTGCCTATACCCTGTAAAGCTCTGCCACCAATCAACATGTTCATATCTTTGGCGGCTCCGCAGACGGCACTTCCAAGAACAAAAAAACCCATTGCACTTAATATCAGCGGCTTACGACCATAGATGTCTGACAATTTACCGTACACAGTAATAACAGCGGCCGTAGATAATAAGTAGGCCGTTCCAACCCAAGTGTATCCATCCGCGGAACCCAGGGCCGCAGTGATTTGGGGTAACGAAGCGGTAACTACTGTCTGTTCCATAGCTACCATCAACTCTGCAATAGACAAAACAAGCACAAGAATGTACTTCTGTGCCGTGCTCAGAGGTTCCTGCTCCACTGTTCCCGCATTATATTCACAGTTGTCCAGAAGTTCCTCATCTGGTCCCCCTTCATGGTCCTTAACCATTTTATTTCCCAGGCTTCGGCCACCCCTACGTCAATCCCTCGGATTTCATATATCAACCACTGCGGTTACAGCTGAGCTTGATCAACCTTTGCAGTCAGAGGATGAGCCGCACCCTCAATACTGCATAAACTGTATGTAATTGCTCCCCGCCATATAAGGCGAATACGAGATAACATATTCCGGTAGTATCTCATGATTCTAGTATTTACAAAGACGTGTATACGTGTAAGTACCTGGACGAGGGGATTTCATGTCTATACTACCATGAATGGATGCCTTCAGCCGGCAGGGGATTATAAAGCTAAGTAAAACCAAAACTACGTTGCTTCACATGGCAGAATTGCGATATCCCTATTCAAATCCTTCTGGCCCTAATTGCTTTGTCCCCAACACTGGATACCTGCAAGTAGTATATATCCTCCATTTCCCGATATCACAACGTGAAGACCGACTAGAAATCACTACAAGCCGCAATATGGCAGAAGTGCGAGAAGCGAGAGTGCGGTAACACTACCCATTGGGAGGCAAAGGCAAACATTAATGGTTCTTCATACCAGTGTAGATCATAACTCTCTAAAATCACCGCCCAGCTCCCTCCCTCTGCACTGGCCATTATTACTCCCGCCTTCTCCCCATGATTGCCCATTGATTTATTGTGAATTGGCATTTTTTAGGTTGATTTAACGGGTTAGGGTTCAGGCGCGCAATAGCGCGCGAATTTCAGCCAATCATCTTGGGATAATTGACGTCGGGAGTTTTTTTACGAGTTCCAGTAGACCTCGAGTAACCTCTACTTCAAGTGAGCTAACGTACAGAACGATGGTAAGTCATTGAGAAAATATGACTGAGGGGGCCGGAGTCCTAACAGTGTAACATTAGTCTTGGGCCAATACTGTCTACAACACCTTCTTCAAGAGAAACACCGTAATGGTGGCCTCTGTGTTCACCGCTTCCTTCATCTATGATGCGTAAGTCAAATTCAACCTCGACATGTGAACAACTTGAGATCTAACCAATTTTGCCATTAGTGTCTTCCACACTACTTTTGACAGAATCTACGACAGTCTTAACCAGGGTGTAAGTGATGAAATCCGACAGCTTCACATTATACAGAAACTAACAAATCACTGCAGAAACAATGGAAGGACATCAAGCACCGATATGTGCAAAACGAGGAGGATGACGAGTAAAGATGCTGTATAGAAACCTATTAATCTATTCCATGTGCAACTGACGCCTAATCGCAATTCAACCACTAGGGTCCGACTCTGCTGCTCCCCACGAGCCGATTTCGAGATTTTACACCTAGTTCGAATGACAACGAAAAAGTACTAATGCTTTTTCGGACCCAATAGTGCAATTCGATCAGGTTCCATCGTTCTCTTCTCATTCCTAATCCTAAAGCGATCGGCAGAGGAGCCAATTTCGTAGTCTGAAGTTGTTCAAAGGCACTCCTTGACATTTAGTTACATTGACGTAAGCGGCTGTGAATCTGGTTAGGTTAGGCGGATCCATCCTTTTTGTGTGGAGATAAGGCCCATTCTATATACAATCAATCGACAGCCAGCCAGAGCTGTTTACGTTCTCAAAGGACATCTGGTTTACTTTTGTCTTGTTAGTGAAGAGGCAAAAACAGTGGTACCTAACGCAGGTTGAAATATTATTTACTTTTGTTTGCTTGAAAAGTGTGTTGGTAGTTGACCCGCCGGCATATACTTCCTCTGCGACCGGTAAGCTAATTTTGCATTCAACCATAGCCAATACACAGCCTATCTTTTGCATCAGAATTGGAGAGGATGGAGGGAGACGAAAGCATTGCTAGTTTTCGAAAGTATTTGGTCACGGCGCCAGCCACGTTTGACTATCGCTATGATACGGTGGCGGCTACTGATCTGAAGAGGGCTTTATTCAAGTCTGCTTCGCTAGATGGCAAATATATCCATTACTTTTTCCCCGAATTGGCCAGTAACCAGGAACTAGTTAATAAGCAAGCTCCGTCTAAAGGATCTGCTGATTCTGACGAAGATGTGGAAATGACAGAACTGTCTCAAGCAAGTCAGACCGACTTCAAATGGTCTATCAACGATGAGTCCTCGCGCGATCCGTCGTCTTTTGATCCTTCCCACCCGGGGAGGCCCTGTGTCCGCAAGTTTAAGAAAGGCGAACCAACATATCGCTGCCTGTAAGTTTGTTTCCTTAATTTACGCACCAAGGCTAGAATGATGACATGTGCATGACTGTCACCATTGTGGTTAGAACAAACATTGAATCATAAACTAATATTATTAGGACGTGTGGATTAGACGATACCTGTGTGTTATGCCAGTATTGTTTTAATGAAGCCGATCATGAAGGACACCAAGTGACATTCACTATCAGTCAGCAAGATTGCGGAGGCGTATGCGATTGCGGCGATGCTGAGGCATGGGTGAATGAGTTTAGCTGCAAGTATCATTCCGTGGAAAATTATTCCAATGATCCATTGCCAGAGGACCTCCACAAAGCAATTCAACAAACTATAGCTGTGGCCCTGGATTATATGATTGATGTGCTCTCCGCTGCTCACACTGCTGTACAAAAATTCCGTGGGGAAAACGAGGTTCGGGCTAATGAGGTAAACTCGACACTAAGCGAAGAGGTTTACGGCATTGCTGACGACCAGACAAACCACCGATACACTCTCTGCTTATGGAATGATCAAAAACATTCGTTCTTGGACGCATTGAATGCAGTGGCGAGAGCAACTAAGAAGCGCCGCCAATTTGGCCAGATGGTGACTAAGAGAATCGATTCCATTGGTCGAGGAAAAGTTGTAGTCTCTCAGGATGTAGCAGGATTGATGGGGAAAAAGTTATTAATGGAAGAGACGGGCCTTGTCAACACAGTTCGAAGCTCTAGAGACCATTTTAGGGAGGAAATGTGTGAAACAATGGTGGACTGGTTGGATGATGTATCCAAATGTTGCATTAATGGAAATTACTTAGCACTGAGAGAAATCATTAGCGAGGAACTTTGTTCCTCATGGAACTATGGTACAGAAACATTGAGGAAAGACCCAGACTCTATCTTTTATCGTACCACTAGTCTAGAATTTTCACATGCGAGTGTTATGGATGAGCATGCTGCATTAGATGGCCCGTTTATCCCAGATCCAGTTAAGCGTCTGGAAAAGGAACGTCAAGAAGCCATAAATCAAGGTCTTGAAAATGATGAGCCTGACCCGCCGGAATTTTGGGAATGTGATGGATTGATGGATAACCGAGAAAGCGGGACGAGCGCTAGGGTTCAGTACTTAATTTTCTTTGATATCAGGCTATGGAAGAATCTCCGGCTGAAACTGCGTGATTTGTACATGAACGTTTTGGTGTCAAATGGCCAGTACAAGATGAGACTCGGCCATTTTTACGCCCAGTTATATCCGCAGATAGCTGAGTTGTATGCCCTGGCAGACAGAGAACCGGAATGTTCGATAATCAGCAGTTTGTCCACTCAACTATTCACGACACCAAGTATTGCAACAGATCTGGTTAAGTATGATTATTTCACACATTTCCTTGCAGCAATCTTCACTTTCTTCACCAATCAAGATATAGGACCTCCTCAGTCAGTTCGACCCGATGGCGCGATTTCAATGGAGTCTCGTATGCTGAAGAATCGGAAGTTCGGTCAACTATTCCATGACATTGAATACATCATCAACAGAAACACAGAGAAACAAGCCATTTCTGGTGATGTCCACCGAATACAGCAAGTCGCAGATTTCCTTTTGTTATTCCAGGGCATGTCACCTATGCGAAGACAGAAATTGAAACATGTGGAATATGAATCAGATGTATGGATTTCCTTCTTCAATGCCATGCCGTATGTTCTTCAGCTCGCGAACGTTGTCTCCACAGGGATTAATGAATGCGAAGAAAAAGAAGCTCATGTTTGTATTCGAGCGGTGGCTACTTTGCTGGCAAAGTGGTCATTTGGTCATTTCATTGCTCGTATGGAGAGTAGTGAACTAAACGAATACATTGAATTTGAGACGGCCGAACTGCAGTTTGAAAACATGAGCGCAGTTGGGGAGTTGGAAACCACTAGAGCATCAATTGTCTCCTACGACATTACGGAGAATTTGGTTAGTTTGCACCATCCTCTGCATGCGTTCCTATCTTACATGATTGAGAATTGTCATTTTAAGGATGCTACTGAGTTGAGAAACTTGTTGTTACCTGCTGCGAAAGACCGTGAGGATACGTGCTATGAAGTCAGCTCGGACGACCAAATATTGATTGCGATGTTTGATTACTCAATTCGTACTTTAGCGCTTTTAACACAAATTCAGGTTGGACTGTGGGTTCGTAATGGCTATTCTGTGAGATCTCAACTGCATCATTATCGGGAGATTACGCTGCGCGATTCTGCATTCCGTCGAGACTTATTTATGGTTCAGACGGCCTTAGTGGCGATGGATCCTGCGATTGTAGTGTTAGACATGATGGACAAGTTTGGGTTGAACGGTTCCCTAGAGGAGGATGAGACTGTTGATCGATCGCAGTATTTGTATATTGTTGAAGAATACCTGCGGTATTTGATTGGGCTTCTCATGGAAAGAACACAATTACAGGAATTGCCAGAAAAAGAGGTCAAGCGACGGTACATTATGAAGGAGATTGTGCAAAGTTTGACATTTAAAGATAAAACTTTCTCCGACATGTGTAAGGACATTCCATCCCATTTAACCAACGAGGCCATGTTTGAGGATATCGTTTATGAAGTAGCAGATTTCAAACCACCAAGTGGTGTTCGGGATTATGGCCAATATCGACTTAAACCGGAATACTACAACTGTTTTGACACTCACTATGTTCACTTCTCATCTACTAAAATCGAAGAGGCGGAGACGAAACGAAAGGAAATTTTGCACAAGGAAACAGGTATCCCAATGGAGGCAATTGTAGTGGAGCCACCATTGGAAAAGATTGAAAAAGGTGCGTATACTAACATCTCGCTATTCACTCGCACTCTGCCATTTGTCAAGATGGCTTTTGATATCTTATCCATGGTATACGAAAATCGTTCTGACAACCAGTATGAGAATATGTTTAAACATTTACTGCACTTGCTTCATATTGCTGCGTTAGATGATGTAAATGTCCAAACGCAACAGGACGAGTCCTTAACTTGGTTTTTAACCAGACGATTATTCCCGCCCCATGAATTTGAATCAGAGCATCGTAGTGTGATGTCAATGTTATCCATGATGATGCACTTGGAACAGTTTAGAGAGAGCAAGGCCAAGATTCAGCGAATTATATCTATTTTAGCGTCAAAAGACGGTAGTCTCCTTGAACTCAGCAAAGGCAGGTCAGAGGACAAGCGTCCTATGGGCGAAGCAATGGATGAAGAGGCCACAGAAACAGAGTTTGCTCGTAAGAAGCGCCTTGGAAAAGAGCGTCAAGCAGAAATTATGGCAAAAATGGCTAAGCAGCAGCAGCAATTTGCTCAAAATAATATGTCTTTGGATGAAAGTGATGACGAAGACGTTGGTGGTGAAAGTAAGGAGGACGAATGGGTCTATCCTGAAAGTCAGTGTATTCTCTGTAAGATGCCTGATGATAAATCTTCCGTATTTGGAATTATTGGCTATGCAATGAATACCAACGTTTATCGAGATGTACCTTTCCAACATTCTGGTTGGGTATATGAAGCCTATGGATCCACCAGAAATTTAGACGATGAAAACACCCTAGAAGATGTTAACAATGGTGGAAGTGAAAAGTGGCAGGAGTACCGGAAAGAGTACAATAAGAAATACAAAATTGGGCCAGGGTTCCCCATTATCAACACATCGAGAAACTGCATTATTACAAGTTGTGGTCATGGTGTTCATTTCCATTGCTATGAACAGTACACGAAGAATGGCCGGTCTCGGGGCTTACAATTCACCAGAAACACTCCAGAAGAGTCTCAGAAAGGAGAGTTCTTGTGTCCACTATGCAAATCGATAAACAACCTCTTTTTACCTCGATTGTGGAAGTCAAATAAACGAAAACTTCAGGACTTCTTGGGCAGAACCTCCACTTTTGAAAACTTTTACAATGACGTGACTGGCCTATCTAAGGATGGGTTCTTTTCACCAAATCTCCAATTTCAAATGCTTTCGGATAGGGTTATAGAAGAAGGGGGGCAACATCTTCAGCCACATTTTTCGTCAGCATTACAATTCAGTAAAGCTGATTGCGGATTGGACGATGAAATGAAATCAAAGATTATAGGGCTGTTGGATAAATCGCTCTATCAAGCTATTTCTCGAATTTTCAATGTGATTGCTGACGAGAATCCTGCTTATCCACAATGCGGATTAACTGATACTGTGGATGTATTAGCCAACACGGTATCATCCATTGAAATTTCACTGCGTGGTGTGAGGAACCCTAACATGATGGGCGGCATTATTGTTGACCAAATTCCGACGCAATCTTTGAATTGTATTCGGACATATGCTGAACTGTGCAAATGCTGGGTTGGAACTCTCACGTTGGCTAGAAAGTTATCTAACAAAGATGATAAGAATGGCGTTGGTGTGAATATGACGGTTGATATGTCTCCGCTCTCTCTGTCCGACACTAGCTTTAGAAATTTTGTTCGTCATGCATTAATCACGGCTCCAGGTACTGAGCTGGATGTCGTTCAGTTCATTAAAATGTTCTTCATGGCGAACATTAGCAACACGCTTCTGCGACTGGTGAAGGAAGTCAATGGGAAACCCGAAGGGCGATCAGATTGGGTCACTGATCCACTGCTATTTGAGATGCCATGTGTGGGAGAATATGACGATGATTCAATGAGAGCGCTGAATGATCTTGTTGGAGTAATTCGTTCTACAGTTGAGGTTCGGTCGACTCCGGATATGTTCATTTGGAATAAGCCGTCATTTGGCAAAGTACTGTATTCAATGCTTATTAAGTCTGTGACGCCTTTCTTAAGAAAATGTGCTATTTTTGTACATGCAATGTGTGGTGTTGGATATGATCCTTATGACTACATGGGATATGGGGATGTTCCAGAGGCGACTAAATTATGCGAGTTTTTGGGCATACCAAGTCTTAACGAAACTCTGATTGAGATGGCTTCAAATGGTAGTGCAGAGCGAGAGTTGTTTATGGACTGGGCAAAAACTTCGTTTATGTCGCTGTCGCTGTCACAAAATCGTATAGAATATCCTGGAGTTATACGGTTATTGAAGCTGCCTCACAGGTTGGATGAATTCTTTAGCTTAGCCAGCTATGCGACGGATAGCCAGTTACGTGAATTACCAACAGATCCTGCCATTTGCTTGTTCTGTGGTACAACCGTTGCTTTACAGGTTGCTATATTTAATGATGACCCTCATGGTGAATGTCAAAAGCATATGGAACGTTGTGGAAGAGATCTGGGTATCTATATGCTTCCTAAGAGAAGCGCAATCTTATTGCTCCGAGGACCACAAGGCTCCTTCATTGAGGGCCCCTACTTGGATCTTCATGGTGAATCAGATGAAACATTAAGGTAAGTTGAAGTTATAAGCTGGATATATCGCACGCACTAACGTTTGTTTAGACGAGGTCGTCCACAGTTTTTGAAGAACAATCGCTATGACTACTTTATCAGGATGTTTTGGCAACAGCATGGATTACCAACATATATCGCAAGACGATTAGATGCGGTAGTAGATATCGGTGGCTGGGAAACACTATAAATGATATAACTTGCAGTAATACAAGTATGACAAAGTCTAATTTATAGTGGTCGTGCTAAGTTAGACAATTCCACTCGCACCTTCAACTTCGTTCTACGAAAATGAAACGATAGGGACACCAAACCCAACCATACATAAAGAGAATTTGTTACAAGTTTTACTCAAATCTGATATATTATTCAATCAAGAGAAGTTTTCTCTAGTTTCTCCTGAACATTGTTAGTTTGTGGGTCCTGCTTTTGAACAGCGCCAGGGTAACGAGTACCCATCTTTTTTTCCTTCTTCTTTTTGGTTTCTTTTGGAGGTGGTGGAGGGTAGGCCTTAGCCTCGATTTCACGGAATTCTGGATCATTGGCAAATTCTTCACGGATAGGCTTCAAAAGCCCATCGATAGCGGCAGTGACACCAAGCTTGAGATCTGGTGGAGAGAGTTTATCGGCAGCATAATCTGATTTAATATCTTCAAGAGAATGGTAAGTAATAGGGCCACCCCACTTTTCAGGACGGTCAATAAAGAAAGTAGTCTTCTCACCTGTAACTTCAGAGATTGGGAAGAGGACGTACTCAATAAAAGAAATGAGACCATTACCTTCGACTTCTCCCGGAGCAGCGTAGGCCTTCTTGATCTTACTCTTAATAGCTGCTTCTTCATCCAACAAATCTATCTTGGAATTTGGGTCGGAGGCAGACATCTTACCACCTTGGGTCAAACCCGGGACCATTGGGTTCATCAAGTGCGCTCGCTTCTTGTAACCGAGCGATGGGAGGTTCTCCTCTGCCAGAACAAAAATCTTTCGTTGATCCACACCACCAATTTGAACATCAACTCCTAAGTACTCTTCATCCAAAGCTTGCATGAGAGGATAGATCAAGCCGGAAAGCAGTGGGTTATCCACTTGCTTGACGACGTCCGCACCAGCCCGCTTAGCATCGTTCTGGGAGACAACATTACTCATCTTGAAAATGTCTAAAGTGTAATCCGGCTTCAATTGATACTCTCGGCCGATAACGAATTTGAGTTTCTCAATTGGGGCACCAATCGCCCGCAGCATGGCTTTGATCATTCTCTCGTAATACTTGACTCTGTATTCAACCACATCCAAAGAAGCCTTCATATTATCCAAGAAAGCATGCAAATCGGCCAGAAGAATGATGACTTCACAGCCAGCTGCCAATAAATGTGCAATCTTGGTCATGGGCACAAAGTATCCGCAGTGAGGTCGGCCCGTAGGGGCAGTACCCCAATATACCTTGAGCGGTCGTTTTTGTTCCTCAAGGACATCCTTGATGATCTGTGCGTTAAGAACCTCCTGAAGGTTTTTAGTGATCAGATCGTATTGTTCCTGTGGGCTCAGACTGCTCATCTTGATGCTGTTGATGACTCTTCGGACACTCGATTTTTCAAGTTTATTTTCCCCCGCGCGCAAATTTGATGCGCGTTTCCCGGCCAATCCTCTTGCCCCCTTGTACCCCCTGACCCCTCAACTTGTAATTTCCTCTCAGAAGCAAGGGTTGGGCTGTTCAGGGCTTGTAAGGGTAATTGGTAGAATAGGTCTAGGAAGTGTAATAGCAGGAAACACAGTTAGGTTGGCGATTGAGCTACAACTGTTATTCATTAGGATCTGTCCGTGTGGCTGCCTACGCTGATATCCCTAGGACCATTTAGCGTATAAATAAATGCCTAAATAAATAAAGAAGGGCTTTGCAATCCTTTTGATAAGGTATACGAGCTAGGTCCGGGGGTTGGTTCATGACGCGTGCGGCGCGAAGTAATGAAATTTGGGACTGTAAAGCCGGTGATGGCGAAGATAGGATATAGACCATTGGACTTGCTTCGGACAAGATGGCGGAACATGAGAAGACGCCCGATGTTGCGATGCATGAGGATGAGAGAGTGTCTGAGAAAGAAGATGTAGCCGTGGAAGATAATGCTGACCAGAGCGAGAAATATGTGGATGAAGAAGATCCTATACCGGTGGACATTGAAAACGCGACTGATCCATTCTATTTGCGATATTATTCGGGACATCAGGGAAAATATGGACATGAATTTCTAGGTGAGTAAATATGATGCATTGTGGCCGTAAAAGAAATGCGGACTCTAATTGCGTAGAATTTGATATTCGCGTTCAGGATGATGGAACTTGTGCGATCATGCGATATGCAAATAATTCGAACTACCGAAGCGAAGGACTGATCAAGAAGGAAGGTATGTGGTCTATCGAATTGGTCTGGAATGCGTTTCGCTGACTGGCTCTAGCTGTATTAAGTCCAGCGGTTTTTAAAGAATTCAAACGAATAATTAACGAAAGTGAAATTCTAAAAGAAGATGACTACCGATGGCCCGAGAAAAACAGAGACGGTAAACAAGAGCTAGAAGTACGACTAGGTAAATTCCACATCTCATTTGAAGTAAGTACAATACGAAATTGTGCGAAAAGATCTCATTACTAACGCCCTTAGACCGCTAAGATTGGATCCATGAATGATGTTCAACAAAGTGAAGACCCTGAGGGTCTCCAAGTGTTTTACTATTTGGTACAGGACCTAAAAGCGTTCGTCTTCTCCCTAATATCTCTTCACTTCAAAATTAAACCTATTTAACCTAATTCGACCTAATTTAATCCCTCTCAAGTAGCGTTCCACAGCGGTCGTTGTTACATTGGGAAATGATTCCAACTACACTATCGCTCCGTAAAGAGCCTGCATACAAGTTGGAAACATAAAACAGCTGTCTAGCCATGACGATTAGTTGTCATAGCGCTGAACAGCGGTCTGAGTTCGGTGTCAGGGTTTGGGTTTAATGCCTTTTTTTTTTTTTTTCTTGACATCGCCAGAAGAATTAATTTGTTTTATCCGATCATTAATCAGCGAAATGGGCGAAGAGGAGAACAATCGACCTTCTTCATCGTCTATTCCTCAGAAGCGGCCAACTTCCCGGCTTTTTGAGCGGGAAAGTGTTAGGCAAAAAACTGAGGAGCCGATTTTGGAGGTGCCCAGTTCGCCGTCCCCGGGAAAGCCTGTGACAGGTTCAAGTTCAGCATCTAAGCAAAAGCGACCTACTTCTATTCATCGTCCTAACTTTGGACGCGTACCTCCTCGGTCAGAGGTTGCTGGATCAACTACTTCGCGTTATTTTCCACCCAATGGTGGTAATCGGCTTCTCTCCTTGGAGAAGTTTGCATATAACAAGAATAGCCCCTCTCCAACCGCCAATAATGGAAAGTCAACTGTATTTGCTAGATACGCAGAGCTCCTAAGTAAGGGTTCTGACTCAGCTCCGAAAAATGACAGTTTTGCGTTAGACGAAAGTCAAAGGAAGCTGGTTCATCAGTTGTCAACAATATTTAAAGATCACCCGAACGGCATGATTGTGAAAGCAGTAAGGACCTATAAAACGTTTGACGGTGCTAAAAACTATCTATCTCAGCAGCCTGGTTATTCAACTGCCAAACGGCAAATGGATAAACCGGTCAAGTCAATTCGTGAAAAGTTTGGCACTTCTGCAAAGGCAGCGGTAACAGAGATTGATGAATCTGATGAAGAAGACGATGGCGCAATTATTAAACGACGCACTCCATCCGCTATGGGACAGACTGATGAGGTGTCAAACTCTTTCTCAGGCAGGGGGCGGTTGGTTAAAGCCAAATCCATGGCTGATGAAGAGCTCATGTACAGTGACGATAGTGACGAGGAGCATTACGAATCTGAAGGAGAGGCTGAATTTGATCAAAGGTTGCTCGATTTCCTCAACACTGCATCCTTAGAGGATATCGCTGATATTGCCGCTTGCAAGGAGGAACTGGCCCGGGCCATTGTAGATGCTCGTCCTTTTACCTCAGTTGATGAAGCGCGCGAGGTGGACATTAATGACCCGAATAGAAAGCCGTCTAAACGCCAACGAAAGCCTGCTGGAGACAAGATCGTTAACGATTGTTCATCCACCCTTAGGGGCTACGAAGCTGTTGATTCGTTGATTAAGAAATGTGATGAGCTGGGTACTCAGGTGTCTAATGGAATTAAGCAATGGGGTGTTGATATATTGGGTGCTGATAATCAGATCTCATTAACCGATGTAAATCAAGAAGAGGATGACGATAGTGATATAAAGGTTCAAAAGCGGGGTGGTTATTTCACTCAGAAGCCCAAGCTTTTGGCTGAAGATATTGAGCTGAAGAACTATCAACAAGTGGGTATTAATTGGCTGACTCTGTTGTATAATAGCGGTCTATCATGCATTTTGGCTGATGAAATGGGTTTGGGCAAGACTTGTCAAGTGATTGCTTTTCTGGCCCATTTGCGAGAGGTTGATCGACCTGGTCCACATCTTGTGGTAGTTCCGTCGTCAACATTGGAAAACTGGCTGAGAGAGTTTCAGCGTTTCTGTCCGAAGCTGCAAATTGAACCATATTACGGTAGTCAATCGGAGCGTGAAGAGTTACGAGAGCATTTATCAAACCCAGACACGAAGTTTGACGTTCTAGTCACGACGTATAACTTGGCATGTGGATCCAAGTCTGATTTTGGTTTCCTAAAGAGCATGAACTTTAACGTATGTGTTTATGATGAGGGGCATTTACTGAAAAACAATCAGTCTGAACGGTACGCCAAACTTATGAGGCTGAAAGCAAATTTTAGACTGCTGCTGACGGGTACACCGTTGCAGAATAACCTACGAGAGCTGGTTTCTCTGTTGTCGTTCATACTGCCCAGCATGTTTCAAGAGAGGAAAGAGGAGCTTGCAGGTATTTTCAAGCACAAGGCAAAAGCTACGGATAACCAAGACAATAATAGGAATCCTCTGCTCTCTGAGCAGCGTATAACCAAAGCTAAGACTATGATGACCCCGTTTATTTTGAGAAGAAGGAAAGAGCATGTGCTTAAGCACCTTCCCCCAAAGACTCATAACATTGAGTATTGCGACATGACTGAGAGGCAAAATGCCATTTATAATGAAGAGTTAGAAACTTCTCGTCGCAATGTTGAGATTAGAGAAGCTGGTGGTCGAGCTCCGTTGACCAATGTTTTGATGCAGCTTCGGAAGGCGGCCATTCATCCATTGCTTTTCCGCAAGCACTATACAGATGATGTTTTGAAGATCATGGCTAAAGAAATCATGCAGGAGCCGGTCTATCGGGAAGCAAACGAACAATACATTTATGAAGATATGGAAGTAATGAGCGATTTTGAGCTTCATGGACTTTGTGAGAAGTTTCCGTCGACAATTGGCCATCACTCTCTACCAGAACATGAATGGATGAATAGTGCCAAAATGCAAAAGCTCGCACAAGTGTTGCCAATGATGAAGGAAAAGGGAGACAGAATCCTGTTATTCTCTCAATTCACACAAACTCTCGATATCCTTGAGCGCGTGCTATCAAAACTTGATATTGCATTTCTACGGATGGATGGACAAACACCAGTTGAAGTTAGGCAAGACATGATTGATAAGTTCTCAACTGAAACTGATATCACGGTCTTCTTGCTATCCACAAAAGCTGGAGGATTTGGTATTAACTTGGCTTGTGCCAATACAGTTATTATCCACGACCTGTCCTTCAACCCTCACGACGACAAGCAAGCTGAGGATAGAGCCCATAGAGTAGGACAGACCCAAGAAGTTCAAGTTATTCGACTAATCACCAAGGATACTATAGAAGAGAACATTCTGTCTCTGGCAAACACAAAACTTGCATTAGATGCCAGTGTCAGTGATGAAAAGGAGGCTGAGCGTCAGGAGCAAAATAATGCTAGGTTGGTTGCCAAAATGGTTTTCGGTTCGAACGCTGTGCCAACCCCAACTGAAAATAACAGTGGTGCCAGTACTCCAATGAAGGATAGCATGGCCAGCACTCCGGCGACAAGTACTATGGCGAATACACCGGTTCCAGATGCAAAAGACTCTCAATAAATTAATGTATTAATGATTAACCCCAACATTTTACCCTCGAGGCATCCAGCATCTCTAAAATCAAAAATGTCTGTTTTCTCTGTATAGGCAGTACCACGTACGCTGAGAATGTCGTCTGAAGTCATCGTCTCAGTTAAGAGGCGTTGACTCAGACTTCCAGTCCTCATGCCGTGGAAAATTCTATATCTGAAAGCCCACCAACTATAAGTTAAGATTCTCGAGGTGTGTTATTGATCTAATAGAAGGTTCTAAAACGATTAGACATAACAATTACGTAAATTTGTCGTGAACCAAAACAGACGTAAATAATAGGGAGAATAGTCCAAGTGTCAAGAACTAATTAATGCTATTATAATCTACTGAGAATCGGATTCAGTGTTCTTAGGTTTGAAGTAGACGGTACGAGGACGTCTTTCGTCAATCTCGTTGAGGTCCATCACACGACCTGGGGGCAAACTGCGGCCAAGCACTTGTGGCACAGGATAAGTTCGAACGTTTTCTTCGAGGTTGGTTCTAGTATTGTCGGCAGAGAAAAGGACCTGAAATTCTTGTCGTCGTTTCATAGCTTGTTCAGTCATTTCAAATTCGTGAGCGAGAGCCTCCTCTTTAGTTGGATGGGAAGGGATCAAAGAGTCGCCAACCCGGCTTTTACCTTCCTTAGATCGTTTAGCATAGAAGTTGTCGTACCATTGCAAGCCGATGAAACCAGATGCAATTACAGTAGCAATTATTCTGCCTGGGGTAAATAGCGTCTGTTCTGGTCCATATTCGACGTGTGCACCTCTAGTGAGGGTCTTTGGCGCCAGTCTAGCGACTCGTGATGATCTAACAGCAGCTCTAAGCATTTTGGCACTATTAATGCTGTTCGGAGCAGTTGAAATCTTTGGGAGTTAATTCAACGCACAGGATTGGCCAATAGTGTAGCGTGTAAACGTCAGCACCGATCCCAACTTATCTCCCAACGGCGGTCCGCCGGACATCACCAAACTTCTTCGCCATCGGCGAAATGTCTTAGGCAGCACACGGAAGCAAGTATGCCGGCATTTTCGTTTGGCTCTAACGGGAACTATCAATTGGGGGTCGGTCATGATGAAGACCTAGATACACCTGCCCGTGTGAAAATTGAAGAGGAAGTTAAGAGCATATCTAGCGGAGGAAACCATACCGTGTTTATAACCGAAAGCGGCCAATTGTATGGCACAGGGTTAAACAGCAGCGGGCAGTTGGGATTTCTGGGCGAGGAGAAGCTCATTACAGAGCCAAAAAAGTTTGAGGACGTTAATGAAAGATTTGGCCTGGTAGGGGCTGGCTGGGAATATACAATTGTGGTTACAGAAGACGGGAAGCGTTTATATGCATGTGGAGCTGGACCAAAGGGAGAGCTGGGTCTGGGAAATGCCAATGCACAGGCCTTGTGTCCGAAGCTTATTCCAAACTTCCCTCCTGAGAATAGAACGGTCATTTCTCTTTCTACAGGAATGTCTCATGTAATCGCACTGCTGGACGATAACACTGCGTACGGCTGGGGTGGTGGACGAAAGGGACAACTGGGGGAACCTGTTGAAAAAACGGTATGGTCTCCGAGGAAGATTAGCTGTACTATCACGAATATCAGTCATGTCGGATGTGGCAGAGATTTTAGCGTTTTGGGTTCCCGAGTGGAAAATAAAATTGTAGTACTGGGGGACGACCGGTTCGGAATTCGCAGCAATAAGCCAGAGAACAGTTCAAAGACTATCAAAGAAGTCGATAGTGGATGGTCTCACGCTCAATTGCTTTATACGGATGGTACTGTGACGTCATGGGGAAATAATAACCATGGACAGCGAGTGCCCGAAGGTATTGGTTCTTTGAAACGAATTGCTGTAGGAACAGAACATGTCCTAGCCATCGACAGTTCGGATAGCCTCAGAGCCTGGGGGTGGGGGGAACACGGCAATTGCGGCCACAACCATACAGATGGGTCAGTCACCACTATATTAAATGATGCATCCAACATCCGGCTCATCCATTCCGGCTACGCTAATAGTTGGTACGTCACAAACTAGTTCTATGGTTAGTTGCATATAAAACAGTTCGATAAACGCAGTATAGAACGATCCCCTCTACGGTCTATCCTCGTGTATACTAGGTCGTACTTAACTGGAAAACACTACACTTGTATGGTTGCGAAGGCGTTTGAGTGAGGGGGAGGGTAGTCTGACTCGCTCCGTAGCACTGCCCCCCTCACCCCCTGAGATATGAAGTCGAAAGGTGATTCGCTAATGAAGTGGTCGTGTGAGAAGGGGATCGGGGGGTACAATGACTTGCATGCATACATGCAGGTATGTTTCTATCAACCTTTTCCCTCCCAAAGAGACTATCAGAGACCGATATGAAATATGGCGGCCTATACTAGGTTCGGTATGATAAATGCCGAGCAGAGCATTCTGCAGCCTGAGATGCCGATTCGGGGGCAGGATTCGTGTTTTGATCAGCTGCTGAATGGCCAGGTCCTGCATTCTAATGGAGCGTTGACCTCCTGCTTTGTGGATGGCCCTCTGTTGGCCATACCTGGTATTGTCATGCTTACTGTGGGCCCATTTGCTCTTTATAGATTGGCGTCTTTGCAAACAAATATCAAATGGCTTCCGTGGTATCATAGAGCTAAATTAGTAGGTTTTTGGTGCTTGGTGATTGTCGATCAGATGACGATTCTAACCCCTCGCTATTCTAGGGCTTAATTGCGTTCCAACTGGCGTTATATTTTGTTATTACATGGAGTACTTATAATCTCGTTGGATTGGGCATCAAGGTGGCATCTAATTGCATTTTGCTCTTGTCGCTGTTGCTTTCGGCAGCAATTCATTTAGCGGAAATGCATCGAACCCTCATTCCTAACGGACTGTTATTATTCTACTGGGTGTTGACCATCGGTGTGATGGCAATCAAGGTATTCAATCTCTATTACCGATTCCGCTCTGATAACTTCAGCCGTTTTGTCTTATATCTCTTTGCATTGCTCACGGCGACGGTTACATTCTTGTTGGAATATCTTGGCCCAAAACTAGTGAAGCATAACGAAGACGATAGATCTTCGATTCCAAATACGCTTCTGGAAAGCTGCGACATCTTTTCTAATTTGTTTCTGAGCTACATGAATCCGCTGATTATGAAAGCAGCTGATTCCTCATTATCATCCGATACATTGCCAGATATCGCTTCGCATTACAATACGGCAACGCATACAGAAAAGTTCAATCGGTATTGGCAAACTCGCAGCTCTGATAGTGTATGGGCATTTGGTTGGTGCCTATTCAAGGCCTTTGGGTCTTTTTTAGCTGCATCGGTGTTCTTTGAAATAATCTGCGATCTAGCCAAAGTGTCTTTGCCTTTTTTGCTGAAGGAGATCATTGAATTTGCTAAATCATACGCTGAAGGAGACCCGAAACCAATTGCAATCGGTGTCTACATCGCAATTGGTATGTTTGCCGCCTCTGTGTGCAAAGCCCTTCTTAATTCCATTCTGGGATTGCAACTGCAGTGGGCAGCAGCAGCCGTAAAATCTTCATTGAGCAACGCCGTGTATAATAAAGCCCTTTTCTTGTCGGGTAAAGAACGTGAGCATAGGTCAACAGGAGAAATTGTCAACTTGATGGCGGTAGATATTCAAAAGATTACCACAGTATCCTTCAATCTGATCATTTTGTGGGAGTGCCCCATCCAGTTCACCCTTTGTCTCTATGGGCTCTATCACTTAGTTGGACCTAGTGCATTTTCAGCGTTCGGTATAATGATAATCTTTGTGCCGATCAACGCAGTAATGACCCGATACATTAGGAAGCTGCGAACAAAACAAATGCAGTATAAGGATAAACGAACAAGGCTAACAACAGAGATTTTTACAAACGTCAAGAGTTTGAAACTGTATAATTGGGAAAACGCCCTCCTCGATCGATTGTATCATGCGCGGAACGACCTCCAACTCAAAAATTTGCGCCATTTGATTTATGTTGTTTCCTCCCTGGATTTCATATGGAGAATTATACCTTTCATGTTATCATGTGTGACGTTTACCATATTTATCTACGTGAATAATATGCCATTGATGCCGGAAATTGCATTCCCGTGTATGGCACTCTTCAAGATGCTTACTGGCCCAATTGCAGAAATTCCCAAATTAATAACTCTGTTTATTGATTCAGGCGTCTCTGTCGCACGAGTTAGAGACTTTTTGATTTGTGATGAACTGGATCGGGGTATTATAACGAAATTACCTCCAGCTACTCAAATGGGCGAAGTATCTGTTAAAATGGAGAACTGTACTTTTGTCTGGGATAAAAATGATTTGGAGTCAGCAATGCTACAAAAGGTCAATTTCTCTGCACATAAAGGAGAATTAAGTTGTATCGTGGGGAAAGTAGGTGCAGGAAAGACGAGCTTCTTGAAAGCTTTACTAGGTGATATTAATATGAATGAAGGTTCCATCGCTGTCAAGGGTAATATTGCCTATGTCTCGCAGGACGCATGGTTAATGAATGGTACTGTAAAGGAAAACATCCTCTTTGGTAGCAAGTTTGACCCGGAGTTTTATAACAAAACTATTGAGGCGTGCTCATTGACTTCGGATTTAGAAATACTTCCGGATGGCGATAATACGGAAATCGGGGAGCGAGGTGTTTCTTTGTCAGGTGGTCAGAAAGCTCGAGTTGGCTTAGCTAGGGCTTTGTACGCACGAGCAGATGTCTATCTTATGGATGATCCTCTCTCAGCAGTAGACGAACACGTTAGTCGCCATATTATGAGGCACGTTGTATGCTCCGATGGATTATTGGCTACTAAAACGCGAATACTAGCTACAAATTCGATCGCAGTTCTTTCACGAGCAGATAATATATGCCTCCTAGAAGAGAAGAGAATTACAGAACAAGGCAGTTTCGCAGAGGTAATGGACAAAAAAGGGCATATATATGACATTGTCACCGGATATGGTCATGAGGAGGCAGGAGCTGATTCAGGGTCAGATACCGATATTTCGTCATCTGTCGAAGTTGATACTCTTGCTTCTAGCCAAGAACAATTACTAAATGCTCAGTCACAACGTCGTAACACCCTTAGAAGAGCGAGCGCAGCCAGTTTTGAAAGTCCATCGTCGAAACCTTCCATGCGAAAGAAGACGGCTAAAGTGGCAGAGGAGTCACAAAAGGGTAAGGTGAAATGGGATGTTTATAAAAGATATGCAAAGGCGTGTGGTAAGTTACCAATAATCGCTTCTGTGTTGACTGTTACGGCTGCTTCAATGTCATCACTCTTCGGAAACCTCTGGCTAAAAGAATGGGTTGAGTCTTCAGACCAGCAGCAAGGCATCAACTTATGGTTCTGGATTGGTGGATTTATGTGTATTGGTCTAATTTCGGCTGCATTGTCAGCATTAAGGCGAGTTGTTTGTCGTGTATACTGCGGTTTACGTGCGTCAAAACACCTACATGATAAAATGGTCGTGTCAGTGATCAGGTCTCCAATGGTATTTTTTGAGACTACTCCAGTCGGTAGAATTATCAATCGATTTTCTAGTGATGTCAATGAACTGGATGAAAACTTGCAGACCTCATTCATTGACCTTGGATCAATGGCCGTAAGGTTGATGGTTGCCGTTGGAATTATCATCTTCTCAGCACCGGTTGTGCTGTTGGTCATGATTCCATTGTCCGTGCTGTATAACTATTACCAGAAGTATTATCAATCAGCATCTAGAGAACTGAAACGACTATTGAGCATGTCGCGCAGTCCAATTTTTGCCCATTTCCAGGAAAGCTTGAATGGAGTTAGTATCATAAGAGCTTTTGGACAAATTGATCGCTTCAAGCACGTGAATGAAGCGAGCATCGACATAAATATAAAGATACTCTATCTTTTTAGGACCACTAATCGCTGGCTCTCGGTCCGATTGCAAACTCTAGGAGCACTAACAATATTGGCAACAGTATGTGCCATTGTGTTTGGAGCAACCAAGAATGCCTTCTCACCTGGGATGATTGGTATAATGTTGACCTATGTGTTGGAAATTACTGACCTTTTGAGTTCAATTGTGAAATCAATAGTCAGCCTGGAAACTAGTATTGTCGGCGCAGAGCGAGTCTTACAATACTGCGATCTGGAAGGTGAAAAGGCAGATATTGTCGATGATAATAGGCCACCTGCTGAATGGCCATATCTAGGTGGTATTCAATTCAAGGACTACTCAACTCGTTACCGCAGCAATTTGGATCCCGTTTTGAGAGGAGTTGATCTTTCTATCAACCCGAAAGAGAAAGTTGGAATAGTTGGTAGAACAGGTGCCGGAAAAAGCTCATTGGTTATGGCCCTATTCCGGATCATAGAACCAACTACTGGAACTATTAAAATTGACGGAATTGATGTTACCGAGCTTGGTTTACATGACCTTAGATCTCGGCTGTCGATAATTCCACAAGACTCACAAGTATTTCAAGGTACAATAAGGCAGAACATTGACCCGTTCAGCCTTTACTCCGATGAGGAAGTCTGGAGAGTATTAGAGCATTCTCACCTTAAGAATCATATAGAGTCTATGGGTGATGGATTAAACTCTGCGGTCTCGGAAAGCGGTTCCAACCTGTCTATGGGACAAAGACAGCTAATGTGCTTGTGCCGGGCCCTCCTACACAGTTCAACAATTCTGGTACTAGATGAAGCCACTGCTTCGGTAGATGTTGAAACGGACAAACTGGTTCAAGAAACGATTAGACGAGAATTCAAGAACAAGACAATAGTTACTATCGCTCACAGACTTAACACAGTTATGGACAGCGACAAGATTGTGGTGATAGATCGTGGCAAAGTTGTTGAAACGGGTTCACCGGGGGATCTATTAAAAAACCAAAGGTCAATATTCTATTCCCTTTGCAAAGAAGGGGGTATACTATAAGTTGCATTCCTATTAATTTCTAATTGACTAATCTTAGATAATTATGCATGTTTAATCTCGTTATTGGTTTAACCAAATAGTCAAGGAAAATCGGGCTATTGCCAAAATTGGCCCTTGAATATCACACTTCCTACTATTTTACATTCTGAATAGTAGAAGCTAGCTATCTTGTATTCCAAAATATTATGTTACATATGTTACAGACTCTTCTTTCCTAACATACAACATGGATCCTGTTATAACGTGATCCTGTATTCAAGAAATATGTATTGGACTGTCTTTCTCTTGGACGATTGTATCGACAGGATACCATGAGGCCTTAGAGTATCCAATCTTCTTTTACCGTCCATTCACATCCTTATGCCGTCAATATTTAAACACAAGCATGTTCAATTATTGCCGACATAAAAATGCCCCTATAGCGAGGAAAAGTGCTATGGAAAAAAAAGTTGAATGTAGAAACTTCACGAAAAAGAAAACCGCGCGTTGCGCTTTTAAATACCTCCTTTGGTCCCAACCGCGCAAAGCTTAGCGGATTAGCATGTTTGGGGTAATTTGTGCAGGAAGACCAGGTAAGTACATTCTGAGAGGATAGAATTCAGAAGCTAATTTGGATTAGTTCAAACCAATGTTCAGCAGGTGGACACAAACAAATATGTGTTCCAAATAGAAAATGGAGCAAAAGTAAACCACATGGTTTTGTTCTTGTTGCCTGAAGGTAGGTTTAGGTGGTTTACTTGATTAATGGAGGCTAACCTTTCAGCTAATCTACCGCCTGGTATGGCGGCCTCGGTGTACTTCCAACTGCCGGGGAAGGATTTTCAAATGTTGGGATTGTAGGTATACAAAACAACAAAAAAGAAAGGGATAACTAATATGTTTGTAGTCTTTCTAACGAAAAGCCGTCGGCCATATTCAAGATAAATGCCAGCACGGCCAATACAGACATTGTAGACTTGGATAACCAAATGATTGACGACGATACGCCTGTTGAACAATTTGACATCAGCGTGGGAATCTCAATTGAACCATTAGACGCAGTCCAGAACCAGCAGGCAATGATAAAGACGGAGCCAAGACAATCCAGTGTTGTAGTTAAGAATCCCCAGGATGTTGCATTGCTGGCAAATAAGATTGTGCAACACGCGTACAACTTCCTGAGTGGATTCACTACCCCTGATGGCAAAGTGCCTATGAAGGCATTCGACGACTGGTGGGCTAAGTTCAAACACAAATTGGACATGAATCCCAAGTTTCTGGATAATTTGGATTAAGTCTCTTGAGTAGACCCTAACACGCATTCCTAATACTCTCGCATATATTCACCGTCCTAAATTTGACTTTAGTTGTTTTTTGTCTGGTTCTTGCCATTCGTTCTTTATTCGGATACGGTAGGAGTGACGGTAATTCCTCTAGTACATTGGATTTTAGTACCGGCAGGTCCAATTGAATATTTTGAGAACTAGAACCATCACTGTAGATATTTGCTTAAATTGTCTTTTGATAAGCTTTGGCACGATTTGAGGTATCGCGACGCTTCGGTTCAAGAAGTTTGTCGAGTTTTTCAGGATTTGCTTCAACTTTAGCTTGTACTTTCGCGCAGAGAGTTCTGAGGCGTGCTAATTCATCTAAGACAGGGCTTTGCGTAGTGATTAGGTTGTTTTGTACGCTATCTTGAGGCGAATCGGTAAAAGTGCTTGTTAGAAATTGTTTTAAGTCTTCGTATTTTTTGCGGGCCCTTACTGCTTCATTATAGTCTTTCAACGCCTTCGATAACCGTGTGCTGTTTCCGTTGTGCCCAGTGACCAAGGATTCCGATAAGGAATGGATTTCCTCTGATGATAGTCCCTCGAGTCGAGCTTGGAGTTTCCTGGGTTGTTGTGTCAATGAAGATACCTCTGGATCAACCGGTACAAACAAACGAGATTTCATTTGCTCCACTTGTTCATGGGCTTTCAAAAAGCTATCCGCACTGGCAGCTTGCAGTTGCATAACGACATGCCTCTTGGCCTGCTGTGTGAAGATTTTTCCATAGTATATCTTCTTTTTTTGGTTAACCATTGATATTATTTTATCCAGCCTTTGGCTTGTAAGTCGCGATGAATTCCTTTTCCTCTTCTTCTCCTTCTTAGCAGCTTGACTGGCAAATGCTTCCTCCGCCGACGAAGATGAAGACTCATCTTCGTATTCTTCGACTCCTGCGTTCAAGATCGCCTCTCGTGATTCGGCATCTAACCGCAATGGCCCATCGATAATCCGTATCTGGTCTTCCAGAAATTGTTTGGATGAAAAATAGACATCCATAGTGGCTACCGATTAAAACGCGTCCTCTGCTTTCTGGGTAATAATTCAGTGGTTCCCACGGTAACCGGTAATCCGACCCGGTGGCGATCAGATAAACGTGTCTAAACTTCCACTTCGGTTCAACTGGTTAGGCATTTCAGAGTATCATGGTAGTGCCACTAAAGCTAGTCCTTATTGCTGCTTTCTCAATGGGTGTGTTCTCTGCATTCAAACCTAGTAATGAGTGGCAAGCACTTCCTGCAGATCAGGACGTTCCACCAGGTAAGTTTAACGGCTTGGCGTCTCACGACAGATATGTGCTTTGGAGGTATGGCCAGTCTAGCGATCTATTTTCGATCCAATTATCTGATAGCTATTCATCTGCCTAATTTGGCAGTGACCCATGACATCGGGATATTACCCCCCTTTGAAGAAAGTCATGTTATTTGTAGAGCTGGTTTATATTAACTAAGAGTAGGAGTTCACGTTCGGTTAAACATGGAAACTGGTGAGAAAGAAGTCAAACTAGTGGATCCAGCGGAAGACAGTTCAACTGGAGTGATAGTCAAATCTGACGTTGAACAGCTAGTTGAGCACAGTCCGCTCTTGACAAAAGCAATAGATCAAGTTCTAAAGAGACAGTACGATAGAGATACTTTAGAAGAGGTTGCTGAATACGCTCATGAAAGGGACTTTGGAGAGAGAATTGCAAGATCTGGATTATCCTTAGAACTGTTTAACGTATTGACGAATCGAGACTATTCGACGGAATATAGAGAATTGTGCGCTCGAATTTTTGGAGCAGCATTCAAAAACAACCCAGATTCCCAAAAGCTACTGATTAGTCTTGTTGGGGAGAAATACAATGTCATGTCCCGGTTGTTAGATACGATGAAAGCCGAGACAAACGATAAAATGAAGTCTCGCTTAATGTATGTGCTGGGATCACTAATGACACATCAAAAAGTAATGGATGAGTTTATTGAATTAAAGGGAAATATCTTGTTGCGTGATATATTTGCCAAGGGTCCGCTACCACTCCGATCCAAGTGCTTATCCTTCGTTTGGGATCACATTCTTCATTCCCCGGCTGTCCAGGACAAACTTTGGTACAACGGCGAAATTTCCTATTGGTCTGATACTCTCCAAAACGCTCTGACAAAAGGGAATGATAAGTTGGGCCAAGAAATGTTCGAAACGTTGATCAAGATAACCGAGATTGATAGCCAACTACCTGTCAAGAAAGATTTCTTGAAATGGCTTTCGAAGAAGAGTGATGAGGGTCTCAAGAAGCAAAATCGCGAAGATGAATTTTACCAATTGGTTAGACAAGCTCGTCATACCGTTTTTGGTAATCCACACGCAGACAGAAAGCATAATGCCGAGGAATTATAATTTTGTATCTTGTTCTCGGCAAATAACACTTAGGCCTACTATAAAACAGTGTACATGGCTATTAATTACGCCAATAAGAACGGGAAGTGGATAACCAAGATGGTGTCTGTAGCACTGTTTGCGACTACACTGTATGCTGCCTGGGCAGCTGCTTCGGAGAACCCAATCAAATCTCCTGGATGGGGAAACGTTGTGAATGCTGGTAACAGGGTCCAAATCCAATGGCTCCCAACTACTCATGGGAATGTAAACATTGTGTTAAGAGAAGGTAGTCAGCAAAACCTCAAGACCTTACATACAATTGCCTCTAATTATCCGAACACTGGTGCCTATATGTGGGACACCCCGCGAGACATTAGTACAAATACGGACTACTCAATTGAGATTCAGGACGCTTCGGACACAAAAACGTCAAATTTTTCACCTTATTTCACCATTCTCGCAATTGGAGAAGGCATAACCCCCACCCCGAAGTCTTCTAGTGAGGCCACCGCGACAGGAAGTAGTAAACGCGCCACTGAGTCGTCGTCTATGACGCTATCAGAAATCCCCACAAGCAGCAAAAAGGCTAGCCTAAAACCAACGTCTATTAAAAGCAAGAAGCAGCTTACATCGAAAGCTCAGTTTGTAAAGAAGCCCCCAGTTGCTACCTCATCCGGCTCTTCATCTCCAGCGACTTCACATTCGACCACGCAAACTGCTACAGAGTCATCCAGTGCAACGGCCACGTCCACAGAATCAGAAGCCACTGGTGCAGCAGCAGTGAACTACCCTCACGCCGGTACATTAGGGATTGCTGTGCTAGCTATGGGTCTACTTTAATAAGATTTGTTTTTTGTTTCTTTGTTTCTTTTCGCTTCAGTCTTCAATTATAAAAGTAGCCCCAATTGAAGATCATAAGTAGGGAACATAGACTGCAGATCTAAAATCATTCTATTACTATGAAATAAATAAATTAAGCGGAAGCAGAAGCTTTAAGAGCCTGCAAGACATCATTGACAAGGTCTTCAGTTTCCTCAATGCCAACACTCAATCTGATCAAATTGTCATAAACACCGGATGCCTCTCTCTTGTCCTTTGGAATACCAGCATGTGTCATGGCAGCTGGGACTTCACACAAGGACTCGATGCCTCCGAGAGACTCGGCTAAGGTGAACAATTTCGTGTTTTGGCAGAATTTGTTGGCAGCGTCAGAACCTCCCTTGATACGGAAGGAGACCATACCACCACCGAGTCCATCTCGATGTTGTCGCTCAACGACAGCGCGCTTTGGATGAGACTTGAGACCTGGGTAGGAGACAGCCTCAACGTTGTTGCCAATCTGTTTCTCCAATGCAGTGGCGATGGCAAGTGCACTCGTGGAGGCAGCCTTGGCTCTCAAGTGAAGAGTCTTGAGACCTCTGTGAGCCAACCACGAATCGAAGGCAGAAGGAACAGCACCAATGGCATTCTGCAGGAATCTCAGGTTCTCATGGATCTTCTCATCGTTAGTGATGATTACACCCATCACAACATCGGAATGTCCGTTGATGTACTTGGTCACAGAGTGAACAACAATGTCAGCTCCATGGTTAAGTGGGTTCTGAACGTATGGAGAAAGGAAAGTATTATCCACAACCAAGTGCAATGGTTCGGAACGTCCATTCCTCACCTTTTCAACGATAGATGCAACCTTGGAGATGTCAGTAACTCCCAAGGTCGGATTGGAAGGAGATTCGATCCACACCAAACGGGTGGCTGGAGTGATCAATGACTCAAGTTCGTCTTCAACAGCATTAGTGAACTTGACACTGACACCGTGGGTGTTAGCAACCTTGCTAAAGTATCGATGAGTGCCTCCATACACATCTCCAATAGAGACCACCTCAGAGTTCAGGGCAAGAGATTGGAGAATGTTGGCGGTTGCAGCGGAACCAGAAGAGTAGGCCAAAGCGTATTTGCCCGATTCAAGCGCTGCGACAGCAGCCTCAAAGTTATCTCTGTTAGGGTTGGATGATCGAGAATATTCAAAATCGCCGACTGGATTAGCCGCCGATGACTGAGCAAAAGTGGTCGAAAGGGAAATTGGCTCAATCACAGCTCCAGTAGTCTTGTCAGGCTCTGCGCCTGCGTGAACAGCCAACGTTCCAAAGTTAGAGAAAGAATCTGCAGTCATGACTATATATGAACCCTTGTGGTTGTCTCTCGACGATTTTCTGTGGTTTTTTTTCTAATGCCGTGCCGTCGGCGGATAGGCGCTCTTTTATACCCGACAAAAAAAAAATTTCTGAAACCCCATTACAAATCTGACCCTGATCCGACGAAATTGATTAAATGTCAAATGATCCGACGATAGCCGTCCCAACGGCCAGGACACTTGCTCATTACAAATACATTATCATTACATACAGTAACTTGATTATTGTCAGGATATGAGCTTCGTAGTCCCTTCCTCCCGCTGCGACTCAAGCCACTAGTGGCACAAGCCAATTGTGCTTGAAAAACTAGGAAGAAACAAATATAAAGACCAAATGACGGGAAAAAATGATGTTCTTTCATCAAGTCACGTGATGGTTTATTTACCTGAGATGGGCAGGTGGCGGTGGCTTGACGTATTTTTGAGGGCGATAGGTTGCTTTAGATAGAACAATTGGGTGCTATAGTGAGTTTTAGGGGTAGGATGGGTGGGCTTATCGCAGTTACAAGTCTACACTAAGTATTTTGAGGGCATGACGAGGTCGATGGTTAGTCGGCAACTATGTCTTCCCGTGTGATTGCACCTCGTTGAGGATATGGGCTAACGTCATCGTCTGGTGGGAGCAGGTCGTCGGCCCACATTTCGCGTTCCAGGTAGTGTTTGGGGATAAGACTAAACACCTCTTTCTGCTCGGAGAGAAGGGCGTAGCGGACCACGTCCTTTGACACAACGTCATCATCCACTGGTTGCGGCACTGGGTCGAGTTTCAGTGTATGGTCATCGCAGACGTCCTTTAATAGCTTAATTAGCTGTGTGTCGTTGTCCCAGAATGTAGTCATTTGGACGACATATAAACCACTTAGAATGGCCTGTTCAGGGAACACTTCACAGTCGTGCTGGAAGTATCCCCGGAGGAGGTCGCTGGCCACCCAAGGGAATTTGGACACGGCAGTCCTAAGTAGACCTTTTGTGGTCTCAATGTCGGTGGGATTCTTCTTGTGGTATGCCAAAGCGTGTGAGTAAAAGAGGTTTGGTCTGTTAAATCGGACGGACTGGAAATGCGGATCACTAGCAAGATCAATGATATATTGGTACTCTGCCGCATTCATGGCAAAGAAATCAATCATGAATCCTGCTCCGTATGGATCGTGGTTAGGAGACAATGACCACAGCAGTTTGTCAAACTCAAATGCGGTCAGCCACGTTCCCCGACGCATAAGAGTTTTAATGTATTTGAACACCACCAAATAGAAGCCTCTGTTTTCAAAGTATTTGAAAGGCAGTCGACATTTGCCCGACTGGAAGCTGAAGCTACTCCTCAACCCGCGATCATAGACCAACAGACAACGCTCTAGCATGTCTGCCGCCTCAGAATGCTGTCCCGTTTGAACCAAGTTTTCAGCTATGATGAGCAGAGTGGGCGCATGATAAAACGACTTGGGCAGGATGTGATTCAGAATTGTCTGTGGGTCGGACGACATCATTGTTAGCAGATTGAAGGAGTTTTGGCACGCCTTGTACTGTTCAGAATGGACGAATTTAAACTCGGTTGTACCAGGCTCTTCTGGAGGACCCTTAAGCTCCTCCATGAGCATGTCCCGTCGAAGAACTGGATAGAAATGGGGTCTCACCTTGGTCAGGACCAGCTTTCTTGATGTTCCCGGCATCGAACGACCGTCCCGTCCGCCCCAATCCTTGGGTGGCTGTGATGTGGCTGGTGGGAAAATAGAGTTGCCACCATCAACGTCCTTCTCTATTGCGTCGTTGCCAAACAATTGCCTCAATTCCCGTTCGTAGTCCAAATTTCGAGTATCGACTTGAAGGAGTTTGAAGTATTCCGGTTCATTATCTTCTTCTAACGATGCCTTTTTTATCGATTCTTCCAAAATCTTGTCTATATCGTCATCTTCGGTTCTGCTCTGATCCCCGCCCTCACTCTTCTTTTTCTTGTTTTTCTTCTTATTTTTCTTCTTTTTCTTACTCTTGCTTGCAGTCTCTACAGGTTTTGGCTCCTCGGCTGGCCGACCTTGCTCCTCGTCGTCCTCGTCATCATCTCCGGCATTCAGCAGTGCAAATGGATTGGGTTTGGCCGGGTGAGTTTCTTCTTGTTCATCGTCTTCTTCTTCCTCATCACTTCCATCCCTTGGTTTTAAACTGTCACTGGCCAGCAGATCATTGTCCTTGCCGTATAGCTTCTTGACTGCCCTTGAGCTCATGGTCGTTGGGACAAATTTCAGCAACACCATAACCATGCATATACCTCCCACCACATCCAACACCAACGAGTAGATTTTGAATTGAGCGTCGCTTCTAAGTGCCGTGCAGTCTATCAAACTCTGCAAACTGTATACACATAATTCTATCCTAGGTCTACGTGTGGAATTTGGGCGTAGTTATTTTCAGTTAGCTGTAGTTATACGGAGGACCGAAATCGTAGATGAGGATAACGGGGAAGATTATTGATGCCTTTGAATACTTGAAATGAAAGCTCAGCTTCATCCGATACTGCCTGGTGGCGTGGCAGGAGAAGAATGTTGGAACAATTTTGCGGAGGTTGCTTTTAGGTGTGTGTAAGGGCACAGTTAGTTGTGTAGTCATTGGAGAGACAGCTTTGTTTGAAACTTTATCAACAGGAATTACCATTGATGGGAGAGTTTCACTTTTCGTCAATACATCAGGATCGTATGGATCAGGGTATCGGTCAATTTGACGGCTCGTGCTCGTCGTAAAGCCAATCAGCTTGCTCTTAATTCGCCGTATCCGCGGCATGGTTGACAATGAATCAAACTGCAGCTTGACTTCAACCGTGGTCGGGTCTGGACGATCAATGTAGATGGTGGGTACACGAGACACGAAAACATTCACAGTTCCACTAGGCAGAAGGGAGCACGACGCTTTCGGCCGCAGATCCCAATCTAACAGCGCCGGTGGATATTCCGGTATCAATGTAAAGAACTGCCTGCTCCGGTAGAGTACCTTGTTATTTGCACCCACGAGACAAGCACCCACCTGGTATGAAACAACGACATGCTTTTCACACACATCCAGTTCGTCGTCAATTGACTCTGTGGGACTACCTAGTGAGGCTGGCAGATGGTAGTGGAACGGCAAGGCACAGTCACAATGCGCAGCTGAATGCATGGGCGGAATCCTCATATTGTAGGTAAAAGAATACTGAAGTCCCTTGCGAAAGCTTCTATCACCGGGGTACGCAGACGGAGGGATCTGATGCTGGTCCAACACAATCGACCGACGCATTGCCGGCGAACCATTCCACTTTCGAGGCCTTACAATAATGCTCTCGGTCAGCTCAATGGCCAACCTTTCGAATTTCACGTCAATTGTCGGGGTTACATATACAGTGCCCGTAATCAACTCACCCACGCGAAACGGGAACGACTGATCCTCATTGATGGTCACATAGACAAATGGCAGCCCAGACTTTGCTTTCTCGACACTCGATCCTATGTTATAGGGAGGCGGTATGTCGTCCGCCGTGGTCATAAAGTTCTCTTATCCTGGGTATGTCCGAACAGTTTTTTTGTCACGCACACCGGACCGGTTACACCGTGCGCTTAACAGCTTTGGCACCGGGTACCTTTTGCGGGCACCTCCGCATCGCTCTACAAAAATAAATCTCCCTTCTCCTGGCCCCGTGCTCAGATTATAGAGAGCGCGTCTCACAGTCTGGTCCCCGTCAGCTTGGATACTGCCCTTCGGCTCTGACTTTCTTTTTTTGGTTATACCTTTGATTATTGCAGCTTATTTGGGGTTTGATGTATGCATAACCGAGGTAAAACCTCTTGTTCACGATAATTCCAAGCTATTACCTCTTACACTGTAGCCAGGGGCCGTAACCCGAGACCGTTTCAAAAACGCACTACCGCAAATGTTTAGAGGAGAAGCGCTATGCAATGTTATGTCATGTAATGCACGATGTCTATCTTAAGTTCATACCTCGATGTTCCAGCCACCAACGCAGTGAACCCAAGCAAAATCCGGTCATCTAAGCAGGCGGATGTCTGCCAGGGGAAACCTTCATCCGGCTATCGAGGTGACGGAATGCATCAATGCTCACTTCTGCAGGTCTCCTGATGGCCAATTGGTTAACAGGAATGTATGCGAGTCATGGTAGCTGCTGAGGTTCCTCCGAAACTTGCAGCCGTTAGGCTACTTGTCAGTTCTTCGGAATTATGGTACAGGCTTTCGGGTGCCTTCGGATCCACGCAGATCAACCAGAGACACGACCACCCACTGGCGGATACGTGGCCATTTTGGTATTTGACAGCCAACGGCCGGAGGTTTTGAATGCCATCGAGCTTCTTGGATGGGCTTGATTTCTCGTCAGTGCAATTATTTCTGCTTGAAT